>MVGT01004510.1:12377-30334 GCA_002174775.1 Macleaya cordata
ACCCAGCAAGTGGCCGCTGCTCTCATAAGGTCCATGTCCAAGTGAAACCCGACAAGACTGGCAACATGGCCAAGTTGGTGGGATCTAATGAAAGAGGTTTCAAAGTCATCAAGATTACTGGCCCAGGCATAAAAGGCTTCCATGACTCTGAAGGAATGGCAAAGGAAATTAAAGTTGAAGAAAAGATAGATAAGGAAAAGCTCGATGTTGTTATCGGGGAGAGAAGTCGCGGGTATTTATAAAGCCTAAAAAGTTGGAGGTAATAAGTGAAATGAATTCACCCATGAGAAAAATAAAGGAAAGGGAATCTTTTTTTTTCCTACCATGATAAAAGAGATTTATTCACTCATCCCACGAGAATCACGTGAAGGGGAGGTGAAAAATCTACTTGTACCACCACATCAAGGTACAAAGCAATAAAAGCCAAAGTGAAAATGAGGGGAAACTTTCCCGACTTTAAAGAAAGTAAATTCATGAAAGTACATTTGAAAAGAAAGGACAATACCTATACATAGGTGAATTAAAGTGACTGCCAAGTCCAGCCAGTCAAGCCAAGGTGCAGAAGACAAAGGCCGAGCAGGGAAGCAGTCAACTAGTCATGTCAAGTCAGGAAAGAAGACTGAAGAGTTGATAAAATTGGGTGGTGTAAAAAAAACCTAGCAACGTGTTCAGATCCCAAGATGATGCACAAGCGAGAGCCCCCTCACCATCTGGGTATTTAAAAACTGTTAAAATGGAATTTTCAAAAAGAAAGATGATCTGGTTTTCAAAACTATCCCTTAGACCATGAAGAACCCGGCAAAATGCCAAAGAGTTGCGGATCACTTCTCGCCACACCAGAGCTGGCAGAAGCATGCAGGTCCAGCGACTGTCCGATGAAGGTCGGCGGTACCGCACAAACTTTCACTCAATTGTAAGGGTCGAATTAGCTCGGAAGCAGACCGGCGAAATTCGTACCCGACTACGGCTGACTACGAATGGTTAGCCGAATTCATGACCCAGATCATTGGACTTTAGAATGGTCCATCCATTTGGTGCGCGAAAATCAGGCATCGTCGGCCTCGTCATTCGTCCGCAAGCGGTCTCTGACGAGGAGGGGCATCTGTAGACGCCAAATTTTCGCACACCAGTGAAAATTACCCATTTTGGGTGCACCTCGATTTGCGTGTAAAATTTCGTCAAAATTGGCTTCACATGACCTAGCGGGCCCAATTTAGTCCCTCCGTTATTCGGTTCGGAATCGGACTGAGGATGAGAACCAAAGTCAAAGAAATCTCAAATCTGGGTTAGAACCAATAAATTAGGAACCGTAGGGAGTCCACTTGGTTCTAGGTGCTTAGGCATTGACACGTGTCGCCTTGGGATTGGCTGGTACTAGGTTTGAATTAATATAGAAAATCTAATTTTGTTTAAAAGCTAAGGGACCCACTTTAATAAAACCCATTCCTTTTTCTCTTATTTCTGTTTTTTTTTAAAAAAAAAAAAAAAAAAACAAAAGCCACGCACACCAAGTGTGCGGTTTGGGCTGCGTCACCAGGAGGTGACGTGGCAGCCCCAAACCGCACACTTAGTGTGCGGTTTGCCAAAACGCACACCAAGTGTGCGGTTTGGGGCTGCGCCACATCAGTGACGTGGCAGCCCCAAACCGCACACTCAGTGTGCGGTTTGCCAAACCGCACACTAAGTGTGCGGTTTCCCTTTAAGCCCAATTTCACCCACCTTTTCTTTGTGGGTCAACCTAACCCACACGCGTTTTTACGCGTTATTTTACCTGTTTTGGAAAATTTCATAGAGGTCCCTCATTAACTGTTTCCCAAATTATTCTCTAGTCCCTCTGTTTTCAAAAAAACCCTCCATTAATCTTATCTGGACACCTCACCCAAACAATTTCTATCCACTAGTTTTTAAGAGATAAGATAGAATCTTGGGTGATCTTCACCCACTAGGACACTTGTCATTTATTGGGTGGAGCTTCCAAATCAACCAATCCTAGAGGCACACATGTGCCCTTCTAGAAGTTAGGGTTTTGCTATTTATAGTTTTAAGCTAGACATTTGAGGGGGCTTCTTTCCTTTTTTGGTTTTTTTCTTTTCTCTTTCTCTCCTTTTCTTTTTAGGGTTTTGATCTGAGAAAGAGTAGTTTTGGGAGAGAGAAAGAAGAAGAGAGGGTGACGGAAGGAGTTTGATGAGGTGAGAGATTTTCCTCTTTTAGGTAGAGAGTTTCTTAAGATTCCAACACCATTTTTGGTGTGAGAGAGAGTTGAGAGAGTGAGTAGACAAGAGTTCCAGGAAGAAATGAATTAGGGATTTCTTTGGTTTTAATTCTCATTCATTAAAGGAGAAGTGGAATCTTAACTTGGGAGGTGGAATCTACACCATCCATCACAAACAAAGGAGGGCTCTCATGCATCCATCTTGAGATTTATGCTCACTAGGTAAAATCACCCCACCTCATCTCTTGATTTTTATGTTTAATGCATGTAAAGCATGAGATGATATATGTTGTGATGTATGGAGTGATGTATGTAATGTGTAGATGATGATGTAGATGATAGTGTAGGTGATGATGTAGTACATGATGATGAAACCATGATGTAATGGTGGTTTTAATGTTGTGATGAAATATATGCATGATTTTAATGGTAAAAATGGTGTAAATATTAATTCCATGTTTATGTCATATGATTTCTAGTATGTACTACATGATGGATCTAAGTTTATGAAATGTGATTTGTTTACATACATGCATGTGATGTGATTCTTTGTTTTAAATATCTTTCCATGGCTATAAATAAAGTTTGGATGGAATAAAAGCATGTAAATTATGAGGTGATGTATGTTGGTATGTAAAGAGTGATGTATGTGCTAGCATATGATGATGTATGACATGATAATAAAATTATGATGTAATGAAGAATTTAATGCTAAAATGAAATTCATGCATAATTTTGATGATGAATGGGAGAAAATTCTAATTTGATGTCTATGTTATGTTATTTAGCATGAAATGCATGGATGTAGATTTTTCATGTGAGATGGTTTTTTTTACATGCATGTATGTATGTGATGTATCATGCTAAATAGATGTAAATCTTGGCTTTAAAGGCTCTTATGGTGAGTGTTCCATAACCTTGATATGTGAATGATATGGGTGAATTAGGGGATGATATAGTCTCTTTTGGTCTCACATGAGGATGGTATGTTTATTTTTTTGTGAGAGTAAATACTATCATATTTCCATACACATAATAGGTATGAGCATATCATCATTTTTAATGTCATGTGGATGAATTTTTCTCCATGCCTTTGTTTAGTTGTCTCATAAAAAGAGAGCTAACAAGGCTTTGATTTATGTTGATTCCATGTTATCTTCTTGATATTCATGTCATTTAGCTCCATTATGGCCTAATGCATATTATGAACGGTTTGGATCGCCTAAATTCATCTTAGATTTAAAGGTTGAAGCTATTTTTGCTCTCTTTCTATTTATGCATGAATATATGATTTGGGTCCATATCTTTGAGGAAGAAATCTCCATGATGTGTGTTTTGCCATAATATGATGATGCATGCTTTATTGTCATGAAAGTGTGTTCTTTGAGTCTCTCACCAAAGAGAGCAAAAAGTGAGTTGTTTGATGTTAATAAGATAACATTTGCCTTGATCTTCATGTTGATTATATAGTCCTTGGCATGATGAACATAATGAACGGTGTGGATCGTTCGAATTCATTTGAGGATTAAAATTTGAGGCTTAACTTGCACTCTTTTTGTTACATGCTTGCTTCCATGTATAGTATGCTCGATTTCATACTCATGATTTCATAGGCATTGTTGGTGCCTTTCTTGCCTTAGTCGATGCTTATTGTGCTCACACTCATCTTCGTGTTTGAAGCTTTAGCATTGTGCATGCGGGATCAGGTTGCTTTATTTTACTTGTTTATTAATCTCGAGTAATTAGTAGCCTTATTTTTCATGTTTAAATTGCTTTAATAGCTTTAGGTTAAAATCGAATAAACCTTGCAATAAGCTACTTTTGGGCTTTTGGGCCCGTTCTCTCGTGATGGGCCCATTGGGCCTATCCCTGATGGGCCTTAGGGCCCATCCTTCCTCTTTCATGGGCCTTAGAGCCCATTCTTCTCCTTTTGGGCTTTAGGCCCTTCCTATAGATGTGGGCCCAAAGGCCCATCCCTTTTGTTGGATCCTTTATTTCAGTTCTTTCTTGCGGGCACATAGCCCATTTCATCTCTCAGGCCGTAAGTGCCTTATTCTTTCTCTTGGATCTAAGGATCCATGTCTCTTCCTATCAAACCTAAGGGTTTGATAGATCGCCAAACCCTAAAAACAAATAATAATAGAGATTAAGGTCTCTAGTTTAGTTCCCCTCTAGGGTTAGGGCTTGGTGCTTTAGATTCCCAGGTTGCATTAGCCTAGGGTTTCGTGTTATTTTCGAGAGGACTTAGGGTTTCACATGAGCTGAAATTCCTATTTTACTCTCACCTTTGTTTTAAATGTTTTGAAGTTTTGAAAGAAAATGTTTTTCAAAATTCATCTCATTTAGCTTAGGATTTCATGCATATAGGGTCAAGATTTTCCTAAAACAGATTAGGGATCTTTAGAAACCCTCGTGCGACATTAGAGCGTAGGGCATGCATACATCGCGTCCTATCGACGCTCGTTTTCTTCCCGGGCACACGTGCATGGTGTGATCCCTTTTCTCGGGCACGTCCTATATATTGGACGTGATCCTGTCGTGAGACTCACACCTATGGGTGTTATGAGTCTGTCTTTTCTCTGGGCACGTCTCATATCAGACGTGATCCCTTTTCCGGGCACGTGTCCTGATCACGTGATCCCTCTTGAGGTTCACATCTACGGATGCTATGGACCCTTTTCATCTTTTGGGCACGTCCTATGTTGGACGTGATCCTGTTGTGAGATTCACACCTAAGGGTGTTATGGATCTGCTTTTCTCTGGGCACGTCTCATATCAGACGTGATCCCTTCCTGGGCACGTGTCCTGATCACGTGATCCCTTCTTGAGGTTCACATCTACGGATGCTATGAACCCTTTTCTTCTTTCGGGCATGCGACCATCACGCATGATCCCTCTCGGGCACGTTTTATGTTGAACGTGATCCCTGTTTTCTTTGGACACGTGTATACAACACGTGATTCCATTTTGGCATATGTCTAAGGACATATTCGCCTCTTTTGTGAGAATCGCGTTCAAGGACGTGACTTCTCTGTTTTGGCGATGCACGTATACAACGTGTGAATTGCCTGAGTTTCATGTTCAAGGACATGACTCTCTCTTCGGCGCACGTGGCATACTGCACGTGATCGCTTCAGTGTATGGTGTATACAGCACCATGTCACTTGCTTGAGTGTACGTGTACATATTACGCGTATCACACCCTTTGCTTGTGCGTGGATATAGAGCACATCCACGTCACCTTGCTTTTTGCGCACGAGCCTACTGATGGCGCGTGTCGCTTTCTTTTGCTGCATTCAGCCAGATGAATGTATGCACCTTTTTCGCCCCAGAACTACCTATCATGACACGTAGATTTAGGGGGGCTTTTTCTTTATTCATTTATTTATTTATTTAGTGCAGTTGTTGTTTATATATAGCATTGCTTAGTTTTAATCATTTATCCCCTGAAAACTTTTAATCGCGAAGTACAGGCCGTCCTTACGGACGGGCGGTTGTTGGGTGCCTAACACCTTCCCAACCCGTACCATGATCCCCTTATCCATTTCTCTGACCGCAGACCTTCATTTGGACTATCGCCATGGTTTTTCTTGGAAAACTAGTTTTAGGGTGATTTTCCAAAATCTTGGGTCCTGATTCCCATAAATCAGGTGGCGACTCCATACCCTTATCACATTCATACCCCCCCACGTGGGCGAATCCTATTTCGCGTTTCCCACGTGTTCATCCTCTCTCTTCTTCGGAGGTGGAGAGTGTGAGTGCGCTGGGAGGTGCTGGATTCCGGCTCCACAACCATAGTTGCACCAAGTTATGACCATTTAAATACAAATTTGCACGACTATGATGATATTATCTTGTATTTTTATATTGCGTTAGGCCATCAACTTTTGCTTGTGTCTTGAATAACTTATTTATGTCTTTTTTAGTCTTTCTTAAAGCAAATTAAAACAAAGACTAAGCTGATCACTCATAAGTCATCTTACAGTCTGTTTGGACAAGGGATTTGGGGGAGGAATTTTGTGGGGACCAGGGATTTTGAGAAAAAATATATTAGTCTTTGCAAGGGATTTGGGGGAGGAATTTTGTGGGGACCAGGGATTTGGTGGAAAAATCATGTTATATTTTTCTTTAAAATCCTTGGTCCCCACAAAATCCCTCCATAAAATCCCTTGTCCAAACAGACTATTAATATATTAACTAATAAATTTTTTGTCATTCCTTAAGTAGTAGTTAGGCATTTTTAGTGACACCTTGGTAATAGTTTAAAAAGCCTATTTGATTTTTATTGTGGGTTTTAAAGAACAAATCATGGGCATATTCCATGATGAGAGTAGATTCAATGTATCATGGCATTTAAGGGTAAAATAGAGTTTTACACCCTTAACAAAGTCATGCAAACAAAAGGTTAAAAAAGATACTGAGGAAGCTAGGTTTGCAACCATCATGCGGAATCACAATGATGGCATATAGTAAGTACGTATTGTACGTGGGGATGCAGATGAACTAATTACCTCGCTTTTCCATAAAATCGAAGGGATAATACCGGGGCTAGAGCTTGTGTAAATTGATACTGATAGATGGAGAGAGGTTCACAATTTCCATCGACTGCTTGAAGGCCTTCCTTCTTGTCAAAGGTAGAGTGCAACCAACTGAAAAAGAATATAAATTGAATCCGGGATTAAATGAACTATTGGAAGCTATAAGAGAGTTTCATGTAAATACGGATGGTTATCTTAGAAGAAATGGGAAGAAGGTAAGAAAGATACTGAGGAAGGTAAGAAAGACACTGAGGATGCTGGTGGCATAGTAGGTATGTATTGTGGGAAGTCAAATGAGCCAATTACCTCACTTTTCCATGAAATAGAAGGGATAATAGCAAGGTTGGAGCTTGTTAAACTGAAACTGACTGATGGAGAACTTAATGTTGCAGCCGATTATTTGGCTTGATTTAGAGTGAAAGTAGCCGAATATTTGACTGCATGTGGAATGAAATTGGCCAAATATTTGGCTGCATGTGATACGAAAGTGGATGAAGGGGTTGTGATTATGCAAGAGAAAAATGATTTTGATGACACTTTGAGAGGAATCATTAAGCAAGATAAGATTTATGGAACGTTACGAAAGTCATTTTCAAAAGTCGTACAAATTAGATGTAACAAGAATACATGCTTTAACCTTATTATTATTTTTAATTAATGTTACAATCATCCCTAAGTATTCTTTATTATTCTTACAGCTACCCATAGTCATTCTTAATCAATAACGCTTCTACAATGTTTAAACTCTCTAAATAAATTACGCATTTGAAACGTTAAAAAAGAAAAACAGATCTTAAAAATGATTAACGTGTTACAAATTTAGCAATTTAATGTAGTGATATATTCTTAGTAGTTTGTTAAAAAAAGGTCAGTCGTCTAACGAAATAACCATGTGAAAAATCTTCTCCATTTATATAATAGTATAGACATCATATAGATTTCTTTAGAAGGGCTTTTAATCAACTTGTCATAATGAACATTCAATTTAGTTGAGTATTTTAGGTTAAAACATTGGTTCTACCATTTCACCTTAAATATCGTCTTTTGGTCTGACTTAATGCTTACTTAATCACAATTATGATTAAAGAAAAGGGCCATCGTAATTAGCCGTATAGTTATCATGGGCCTCAGACATATTAATCCTAAAGTTCTACAAGAAATATGAAAGCACTCACTTAGAAAGAGAGAATAGTTAGAACCATTTATTAAAAGAAACCTAAACAAAACATATACATTATGGATTTAAAAGAGATCATAAAACTATCTCGAATTGTGTCCATCAAACGGATAGTTTAAGGGAATATTGTCCTCAAAAAGTTCACAACTGTCGATCTTCCTATATTTGCACCAAGGGCTTTGAGATAAAATTAGATCTGGTAGTGAGTAAGAGTAAATGGTCGACCCTAGGCGGGTTAGCGGGTCAAGATTATCAAATCCTAATCTTGACTAGTTTATGAAACTGGTCATTTCTTTAAACCCTAACCCTGACTAGTCTGACATTTTTTATATGAAATAAGAAAAAGAGTCATATCGATCCTAACCCTAACTGGGTTGAAAAGGTAACGGATCAGAAATGCTCAACCTTAATCCTGACTTATTTATTTAATGGGTCGGTCGAGTTAGGGTAGAGTTTGGCGCGCGAGTCGAGTTAGGATAGGGTTGGCGGGTGGTTCATGATTTGCCACCTCTACATAATATCTTATATTTGATTCTGACTAACAGATCAACATGTTGTGAGTTCGAATCAACGTAAAACAAGTACTTACTATATCGTATTGTTCTAAGCAAAGTTGTGCAAGCCCTTGATGAATGACGGGTTTATCTCGAGATGTTGCTCTACAAATTAGATTATCATAATTAACGGTTAATTTGGGAACAATATAGGTGCTTCACTAGGGGTCAGGCCCCAAATATAAAAAATACAAATTCTTAATTTATATCATAACTAAATAAATATAGGATTTTTAAATCAATTAATTTTGGACTAAAACCTAAACATTTTGTTAAATAAACAACAAAGATTATGCCATTAATGAAACCTTTATTTAGAACCTTCCAAGTCATTGCATTAAAACTTAAAAACCAAAGATAAAATAATAAAAATTAAAAGTTATGTTAGACAAGACTAGTTAAAATGTTTTAGAGTCAAATAATATGCCCCTTATTTAGGGAGATGAATCTCTTCATATCATTTACTCTTCTTCCTCCCAAAAGTTATTTCTCTCTCACTCTCTCTTACTCTCTCCCCCTAAACCCACCATAGTTGCACCATATATATATATGGTCATGTTATATAGGCCCCCTTATATAACCCCCGCCTGTGGAGCCCACGTGTAATGCATTCACGAACTGATTTTTAGAGAGAATGATCTACATAATGAGGAGAACATAGTTACCCGAAATCAACCTGTTCTAAAACTTCTAACCTCAAATCGACCCGTTTTAAATCAACGGTCAAAATAAAAGTTTTAAAACTTACAAATTTTTTAAGGGCTAATTTGAGGGGGTTAGAAGTTTTAGAACAAACTGATTTTTGAATATGATGAAATACATAATGAGAAAAATATCCTCTCAAAAAATCAGCTCCTGAATGCATTGTATGTGGGCCCCACAAGCGGGAGTTATATAAGGGGCTATATAAGAAGGGCTATATAATATTTATCAAAAAGAAGATCAAACTGTATTAGACAAGAAAGAGAAAAGAATGTACAAGAGAGAAGAATTTACACAAATAAAAAAGAAAAGGTAGTCACCCAAGCATCATATGTATTGTAGTGGACTATACTAGATACATAGCATCTCAGTTGAATATGCAACCATCAAGTCTATGATTAAAGTCTTCAAATGTCGTGGATGGCCAAAATAAGATCATAGCCTTGATGTCGATATTAATGTCGTATGCTGATTTGTATTTGCCCTCAAAGATTCAGTGATTTCTTTCATTCCAAATGACCCAAAATAATGCAGGTGGAATGAAAGGCCACATTCTTTTCCCTTTTTTGTTCAGCCCTCTTGTAGACCAACAATGAGCAAACTGAAGTACTGTCTTGGGGAATACCCACACCCAACTAGTATGAGGTAATAAGCATGTCCAAACCTCCTTAGTGAATGAACAATGAAGAAAAATGTGGTTTGCATTTTCTTCCATGTTTAAGCATAGAGCACATTGGTTAGCTCATGTATGCCTTTTTTAGCCTTTCTTATAGCAAATTAAAACAAAGACGTAGTAAGATGATCACTCATAAGTCATCTTAATTAACTAATAATTTTTTTGTCATTCCTTAATTAGTTAGGCATGTTTAGTGATGTCATGGTAAGGGTTTAAAAAGCCTATTCGATATTCATTGTGGGTTTTAAAGAACAAGTTATGGGCATATTCGATAATGAGAATAGATTCAATGCATCATGGTATAATAGACTTTTACACCCTTAACAAAGTCATGCAAACAAAGGGTTAATAAGTAATAACAACTAATCCTTAGAAATTAGTTAGGTTTTGTGGGGGAAATGCAGTAATGAATTTGAATAGTTTTTCAAATTTTATAAAGATCTATGAAAAGGTAAATATATTTAATTCTTGATAAAAAAAATTAAAAATTGAAAAAAAAATACAGAAAAAATAATTCAATTAATATAAGTCATTCTAGCTAGCTAGCTAAAGTCATGGATCTATCTATTTGATTTGAAGCATAAAGTTGAAAGACCTTCTTATAACTAGGAAGGTCCACTAGAAAGCTATAAGAAATCTAAATATCTAATAATTCATCACAAAACATGTATAGTGGTGTAGGCCATCCCTCCCATGCCCACCATTGCATTATCAACTATCCTTTTCATTATAGAATTCTTGCTTTACTCAGTCCCTTTCTTCTTCTTATTTTTATTTTTAGTTTTAATGATTTTGTTCTATAACTAAATTAGCAAATTATAGAAAAAAAAATTAAGTACAAAAAATCAAAAATATATTTTACTTTCACCCCACCAATAACATTCTTTTATACACAACCCATTTATTATTACATCTTGCTTACATCGTCAATGTGGCCCATATTGTTCTAATTAAAACATTTAGCCCCATTAAAAATTTTAAATTTTGTGAACCATCTATTTCATAATCCAATTTTAATCAACTTTTGATGTTATATAGTTCTAGAATGATTTTTTTTTTTTTTTTGTGTGTGTCGTAATGTGAGGATGATTCCAATTTTATAGCAAATCAATTTAGAAATCATATATAATTATATATGTCTATTATTGTACGTAATGTGACTCACTATTGAACCGACTTCATTAATCCATTTGAGGCCAGCTTCACGTGCAACTCAAAGTGAGAGAAAAACAAATAGAAAAACAAAGACTAATGTTTGGTTAATCATCTATTGTCATGTCAAGGGGATCGAATCTTTCTAAAAATTAACCTTACCGATCGGATCCAATAATATTAGACTCGCAATGTTGACACTAAACACCAACATCTTTTTTTGACAAAAGTTTGATTTGAAAAAGACTATGGACACTATCTTCACATGTTGCCTCTTCTATCTTGACACGAAAAAGATTATGGAAAATTTGACACAATTCAGATGGACCCTATAATTCAAAAAGATCTCACCGACCATAATTCATGGTGGATTTAGGATTCTGTTAAATTTGATAGAAACGTTTATTAACAAAAAGGCTTTTTCCCTGCTTATAACACCCATTTTTCAAGAGTGTATGAAGATAATCCAAGGACTAAAAATTTTTCGTCATGTAAATCACCTTTAGAAACACCACGTCATTTTAAAAAATTTAACTGCCATAAAAGATTATTAAAATTTAGGTACCATTCATTTAAATTTAGTGTTAATTTTTAAATAACTTTTGAATAAGTAAATTTTTTTTAAAACGGTGCAATCATTTTCAAGGAAGATGATGATCTACATGATGAGATCATCCTAAAAAAAGAATCAAATGTTAGCTCATCTCCATGGTGACCTTACATGCAATGTGTAAGTGGAGTGTAAAATAAGTTAAGTGAAGCAACAATAAAGTTTTTTTTTTTTCTAAAGTTTGGGGTAAAAATCAGCCCTTATTGTTAATTTTCAAACAAAACTTAAGATCGATCTAAAATAATGTGATTTTCTGTGAGGATAATCTGATCATTTTTACGCACACAGATACAAAAATCAGTTGTTAGATCATCTCTGTGTTAACCCTATACACAATGTGTAAGTAGTGTATAAAATAACTAGTGAAGTAACTAGAAAGTTGGGATCCAAATCCAAATACTAGTGCCCATAACACGAGTCTAATATTTAGGGTTGGACCCTAAAGGTCAGATTCGGTCCAATAATTAAGGACCAGATCCAAGGCATGCAATATATTAGTTCTGGTCTTAATTGGTCCTATCCAAACCTTAGGGACATAATCTGATGATCAGGATCAACCTCGGTGCTACCCAAGTCCAGCCCCATGTACAGTAATTAAGATATCTGACACGGCTATACCCTTAAATTAGTGGAATAGGTTCATTTTTTGATGGTGAGAAAAAAAAAAAAAAATCATGGTGGTGCACCAAAGTACATGCATTGCATGTTATCCTTACAAAGAATTAGTCCATCACCATCTCCTTTGACCTAAATAGGTTGATGGCCAGGGGCAGAATAAATGGGAAAAAGGCGTGTGGAAGTAAATTTTTTTTTTCATTAGCAATAGAAAGGATTAAAAAGACAAAACTATATATTTCTATAATTTTTACATTGCTCTTTATGACCCACATGAGATGATGTAAGGGCTGATTTTTAGTAAAAATGTTCTCTTCGTCACTATGTAGATCATTTTCACAAAAAATTATCATATTTTAAAACTTTTAATTCCATTATCCACTGGTTGGAAATCACAGCAAAGTAACGTTTACTTTGTTGTTTATCTCCAACTAGTCATAGGTTTTAGAATATAGGAATTTAAGATGATCTTATTACTAGGGGTGGGACTCGGGCGGGTTGGGCGGGTTAGAGGCTTTGGATATGCTATGCCCACACTATACCTCCGTATGCCCAGAATGCCTATAGAACCCACAAAACCCATAAGGGGTCTACCCATACATGGCACATGTGAGTTTCTCGGGTTCTTCGGGTTTCTCGGGTTCTTCGGGTTGCCCAAGTTACAATAAATTTAAGTTATAAGATTAGCTTATTAATACAAAAAAATATAATAGTAACTAATAAATAACAAATTTAATTAAAAAAACCTCTTTCACGGTTTAGAAAGACAAACAAGCTAACCATCGATCTGCTCACGTGATAAATAAATTAAAGATAATTTTACAATCTTTCAAATTTTAGTTATTATGTAGTAAAAATCTTTTTAAATTTACATAAAATGAGACACGTGGAAAGTTTTCTTTTTGGGTCTTAATGCCTCCATTCCATATTAGTAATTTAATACATTTAACTATTTCTATCATTCAAAATATTTTTCAGGCCCCATATTATTTCCATGTTAGAAATTAATTAAAATCTTTATATATTTATATATATATATATAAGTTTCTCGGGTTGGGCGGGTTGTCCGGATTGACAATTATTTCTACCCATGCTTGCCCAAATTTAACTTTGGGTTGGCAAAATAATGTTCATACTTGCCCAAATGCTCAACAACCTTTGCCCATGCTTGCCCAAATACCGGGTCGGGTTCGGGTTGGTCGGGTTGACCCAACCCAAGTCCCACCCCTACTTATCACCAAGAAGAATGGGTATTTATATACGTAGACTACAAATAACAATGTGAAAATCATGTAGAAAAAAATTGTATATGTTAGACACTTTCTTACTTACGTCTTTATTTATATTTGTAATTGACGCACTAATAAAATAAATAAATAAATTAATTAATACTATTTGATACAAAACTGAGGGCCTAAACATGAAATAGCACATCTTGTAAGCTCCCACACACAAGTAGCTAGGTGTTATGATTTGATCATGGAACACTGCTCGTGGGCTTTTTAGCTTTATTTCTTTTGATCTTTATTTTATTGTTTCACACCTCTTGAGCATGCAAACAAGATAAAGTGAAAGGAAGTAAGAAAGAAAGAAAGAAAAAAAGAAGGGGTCCCCCTCTTGTGACATACACACCCAACTCCAAAGGCCAAAAAAAGAGATATCAAACACCCTAAAAAATAATTAAAAACAAATGAAGAGAGAGAAAGAGAGAATTAGAGGAGGAGAGAGAAAGCAAACTAAAAGGAAATAAAAGCTGTCAATACAAATATTATCTCCCCTTCCTTTTTCAAAACAAACCAACTCATATCTTAATTCTCAAACCCCTCCAAAACCCATAAAACAGAGAAAGCTAAGGTAAGAAGAGAGAGAAAGTATAGAGAGAGAGATCTAGAGAGAGAATTAAGAAAAGAAGCAAGAACTTCATGAAAGGAAGAGAAGGAAAAGCTGCTCCTCCAACAGATCTATTGGTTTGTTTTCCATCTAGGGCTCATTTATCACTTATGCCCAAACAAATATGTAGTCCAGTGAGAGGCACAGAGGCTTCAAAGCGCCATAACCATCACCTTCATCTTGCTAGGGCTAACAATTACAAAGGTGGTCAAGTCAGTAGTCCTCTTTTATGGGCAAAAACCAAGGCTAATATGCAGGGTTCATCATCAGAAATAGATGAACCCACTTCTCCAAAAGTTACTTGTGCTGGTCAGATTAAAGTTAGACCTAAATCAGGAAGTTCATGCAAGAATTGGCAATCAGTTATGGAAGAAATTGAGAGGCTTCATAACAACAGATCATCATCAAAACATAAAAAGAAAGCAACTTGGGTTGAAGCATTTGGATTCAAGAAAGATGTAATGCAATTCTTGACTTGTTTAAGAGGTCTTAGGTTTGATTTAAGGTGTTTTGGTAATTTTCATGGATCTGATGTTATTTCTGATGATGATGAAGATGAAGAAGAAGAAGAAGAAGATGAAAGTGAAGTTGGTGTTGAAGGTACTAATGATGATGGTTCTTCATCAAAAACTGTTTTTTCTAAGTGGTTCATGGTGTTGCAGGAAAATCAAAATAATGATGGATTGAATAATAAAGAGAAAAATGGGTGTGAAGAAGAAGAGAAAGATTATCCTTCAGTTCCTCCTCCTAATGCTCTTTTGCTCATGCGTTGTCGGTCTGCGCCCGCCAAGAGTTGGTTAGAAGAGAAAGAAGAAGAGGAACAACAACAACAACAACAACAACAACAACACCAACAAAAACAAAAAGAAGAAGAAGAAGAAGAAGAAGAATCCAATAAGAAATTAAAATTGTTGTTAGAAGAAGAAAAGAAGAAAGAGAGTTTGATTTTGAAGTGTTATTCTCCTGATTTCTTTAAGGTTTCTTCTGATGTTGCAAAAGAGACATGGGTTGTTGGTGGAATGAGAGATCCAAGAGATCCATTATCAAGAAGTAGAAGCTGGAAGAGATGATGATGATCATGGTGAATTATGGTGAATTTTAATTTTAATATTAATAATTTTCATGTTTTTTTTTCTTTGAATTTGATGTTACTTGGTTTTTATTTTTTTTCTATTTTGGGTATGCTTATTTGGATTTTGGTGAAAATCCAATCTACCATTTTTATCTTATTTTCTGTTTGATTTGATTTGAAAGTTGTGCTAAATTTGTACATATTATTTTCCTCCTTTTTATAAAAGGGTTTGCTGGCATCATAAATTGTATAGTTGTGATTTATATAATTTTTTGTTCTATCCTTACTTAATTTCCTAACTTGTATGGCTTAATTTGCTGGCTTGTCCTACCTTTAATCCTTTATCATCACTGATGTGATTCATTGATATAGATTTTTAGTGGAGTTATATTGTGCTAATGCATATGTACTTCGGTACTTACATTCAGGATAACCACTGTATTTGAGTGACTAAGTTATGATATGTTCACTATTAAGGACAGTGGACCCATCTTCAGAGCCACAAACATATAATATTAGAACTTACTCTATTAAAATAAATAAATATTTAGAGAAAATGGTTGTTTTTCATTAGATTAACAGGAGATCCAAAGAGGTCAGGTCAAATGGCTCAAACCCCTTCTCTAACTTGATGAGGAAAAAAAAAAAACCCCCCAAGCTAGCTTTAAGACTAGCTAATTGAAGGGATATACTATTAGGGACAACAAGCCCGCCCTCAAAACCGCATACGTATAATGCGCTATGACAACTCTTTCTAATTTAACGGACAACTCTTTCTATAAATTAGAGCTATTAGAAAAAGTGGTTGTTCAATATTCGCATATTACATTCATTAACATATCTGTATGACTTTTATCTGAAAACGTATGAGGTGGTTGCACATTATATCTAAATTTTTTTTAGGTGAAAAATTGAATTTCTCCTTATTTTTGTGATTTGATCAAAGGTATTTTAACTTAGGAGTAGAGTAAGAACAAAATTTTACAGCCTCCTCAATACACTATTCAAAAGGTTGCTTAAATGATCATAATTAAATTGGAGTACTTTTGGTTATATATTCATGAGTCATGACTAGTCATAACTCTTTATTTATCCATTATTTAATAAAATTATCCGATTTATTTTTAAAAAGAAAAAAAAACTTTGAGATATCCTAAGAGTAATTTACATATGTAACTAAATGGTATTAGAGCGGGGAATTCGAAGAGGTCGAGAATCATTATCATAAGAAAAGGAGAGTCCCCAACCATTAGATTTTAACATGAGTGTCGTGGGTTTGATCATCCTGATGGCCACTCTCATTAGGTTCTGACTTAATTATGTGTAGATGAGAGGAATCTGCTAATATCCCAAAGAATAATCGAATGTACTATGTGGTGGTCCGGACACCTTAGATATCAAGAAAAGAAAAAAAAAAAAAGAGTCCCGATTTCACAAGCATGAGTTTAAAAAAAGTTTTAAGTTTAACCCATTCAAAGTCGTTGGATGTTGACTCAGTTAATACTTAGAGGTAAGTGCCTAAACATCCAACGGCTATATATGTATTGGTGGGGCTTAAAATCTTTTTTTAAAGCTAATGTTTGTGAAATCATTTTTTAGAAAAGAATAAGAATAATTTTTTTCAACCACACTAAAAAAATACATAAAAGTCGATCTCCCTTATTAGCATAATTAAAGTGATTATTACACCTTATTAGTTTTTGATTAGATTACAAAAAAGAAAGTAGAAATATAATCTCTCTTGATGTTGAGATGATTGCACCCCACCCCATCCCCATCCTCATCCCCATGAGATGGGCATCATTTCATTTTCATTCATTAGCGCTAGCTATTATGATGATAAATCGATCTACATTTGGATCCATTTTCTTTTCTAGATTAAGGATGGGTGCGAAGATCGAGGTGCACAATCAACGGCCCTAATTATTTGTTACATTTGGGGACACACAGGGAAGCTACATTAACATATTCGTTTTTCTTTTTTTGCACCCCGGCCCTCTAAAAAAATAAGTCATGATGATGAGCTATTAAGTGTAAAGTAAAATCACATGGTTTAGTCATCAAGTGTGGTGTCTTTATCAAGGTAGCATTAAAAGAATATTTTTTGGGGAAAGAATATGGATTTTACATTTTTAGGTAGCTAGGTTATACAAAAAAAATCTTTGCTTTTATTGTTAGGAATTTAGGGATCAAAATTAATCACAAACTAGAGATAAACAATCAAACAAGCAAACAGAGAACGTAAAACAGGAAAAAATAAAGCAAACACCACAACGCACAAGATTTACGTGGTTCGGCAAGATTGCCTACATCCACGGACGACGATGAACTTTTTCCACTATAATGAAAACAATGAAGAACAGTTACAAGGACTTACCTCACAAGCAACCCAAGCTTCAAGCCTCTCAACCCTTACAAGGATTCTTTCAAACCCTCCTTGTTGATGCTCTCACAAATATTGCTCTCACCTCTCTCTCTCTATATTTCTAGAAGACCATAATAAACTCCTATTTATAGGCTTACAAAGTTCCCCCACGAAATAGGAAGAAACCCAAGTCCAAAAGGACTCAAAATAGCAAAATTCGCAACTTAGAAAGTTTCCCGGAATAAAATTCCCAGCAAGTATCGATACCCCCCTTAATGGGTATCGATACAGGGCCCCCCTGAAAGTGGGTATCGATACCCCCAAAATGGGTATCGATACACCACCTCCCTGTTTAGTGGGTATCGATACCCACCATAAGGGTATCGATACCCTT
>MVGT01004510.1:30819-109296 GCA_002174775.1 Macleaya cordata
AAAGCAAACACCACAACGCACAAGATTTACGTGGTTCGGCAAGATTGCCTACATCCACGGACGACGATGAACTTTTTCCACTATAATGAAAACAATGAAGAACAGTTACAAGGACTTACCTCACAAGCAACCCAAGCTTCAAGCCTCTCAACCCTTACAAGGATTCTTTCAAACCCTCCTTGTTGATGCTCTCACAAATATTGCTCTCACCTCTCTCTCTCTATATTTCTAGAAGACCCTAATAAACCCCTATTTATAGGCTTACAAAGTTCCCCCACGAAATAGGAAGAAACCCAAGTCCAAAAGGACTCAAAATAGCAAAATTCGTAACTTAGAAAGTTTCCCGGAATAAAATTCTCAGCAAGTATTGATACCCCCCTTAATGGGTATCGATACAGGGCCCCCCTGAAAGTGGGTATCGATACCCCCAAAATGGGTATCGATATACCACCTCCCTGTTTAGTGGGTATCGATACCCACCATAAGGGTATCGATACCCTTGCCAAAACTTCACATTTATACAGTACTGGGATGAATAATAAAAAAAATGAAGATAAATCACTTTTGTAGAAGTAAAAAATAAAATAAAAAATCACATGTTCATATTTCAATCCATTTATGTCTTTTAGCAAATCCATATGTTCCAATATATCAAAAAAATATTAAATTTTTTTTTTGAAAATCAAGTAAGATATTATTAATCAAGCAAATGGAAGGAAGATTGCACATAAGCAAGATCTTCTTTCATAGGAAAAACAACACAAATACAAAGAAATAAAAATATAACAAAAAATACAAATAAAGCACAAGAAAAATCCGAACAAATTCGGAGCAAATGGTAAACAGCGCAACGCCTGACCAATTTGAAAGAGTTTCTCCAAAGAAAAGATTCTTCCATATAGATAGAGGGAAGAGATGAGCCCAACACTTTGTGTACCCAAAAGAAAGGAAAAACTTCCGATCTGACAAAGAAGAGTTCGGTTGTTGTCGATCCGGTCCGTCAAAACACTAAATCTGAACTTAATCGGAGCAGATCTGAGCATATCTAAAGCACACATAAAAGAAAGAAGATTATTGAGCAAAAATTACCAAAAAGACGAGCAAAAGTCGCCATAAAGGCGTGCAAAAGTCGTCAAAGAGGCGATAAAGACAAAGAAAAAGAAAAAATTTGAAGATTCCCTTTGCCGAAGACTCATAATTCCAGCGAAGGGAATGGGATCTCTCTTCGCTCTTGCTCCTTATTCTCTCCCAGGAAGATAGAAACTACAGACACGTTTAAGTTAGTAAAGTAAGAAAAATATTAAAATTGATTCTAGACTTCTAGGTTAAAAATAATATTATTCCATAATTATATATGATTTTTTTTAAGTAGATAGTCTATTGCTTAGGTTACATCAAAATCAAAGATGTAGATACATCAACATCTTCACCAAACAAAGAGAAGCCGCCACCAACGACGAAGAAACGGTTGACACCACGGGTCGACGAAAGAAAGGTCATTTTATTCATAGTGGAAGTTGTGGATGGGTTTGAATCCTACAAATGGACCTTTCTTAAATTATTGGAAGGTCCTCTTACTTCTAAGTGTTTTACTATTGGTTCACCTAAGGCCAGTTCGAGCCTGGATTGTTTATCCTGGATTACATCCGTCTTAAGGTCTTGCAAGCCTTAAATCTTGTTGTCCATCAAAAGATTCAAAAAACAGAAAGAAGAAAAAAAAAACTACATATATAATTTTAGTAGAAGATCCAAAACCTCCTACAAAAAAACCTAATCCGTCACACACTTACTCTCGATTACAACCTTTTTAATTAATCATACATACGAGGAAATTCATAATGTAAATCATGATTCATAAAAACCATTATACTTAATACATTAATAATTTTAACCCCACGTCTAGAATGCATGTATTGTTCACTAATTTTCATTACTATTCGATTTTTTTGTGTTTCTTTTTTGCTGCTTATATAAGAAGCTAAAAATCAGACCCTCGAAAACATAAAATCCATAAAAAATAACAAGTATCTCAACTACACACATTAATACATATACAAGTACGTACATTATACATACATCAATTAATACAAAACAACCCCCTCAAATTTTTCTTTTCTTTTTTTTTTTTCCCTTCAATTTAATCATGGTTCGCTTTGATACTTATCGATCGACTTATCCTTCTTCGAGCGTTAATGCGGTGCATTAAATCACTGATGAAGAAGATCGAGGCATTCGTTGTCGCGGACCTGGTTCCATTTTTCTCCGGTTCCTGGCTCTGATTTCAGTGTATGGGATGTGAGGAGCTGGAAGGGGGTGCTGAGGATGAGGACTCCAAGTTTTCTGGTTCTTTTTTGGTCCTATTCTTTCAAGTAGTAGTATAGAATTTGACTGTGCTCTCTAACAATTCAAGGCTGGTTCCTGGAATTTCTTTTATTCTTGAACCGTTCTTGTACATCTTAAAAACTGGAACAGAATTCACCCCCTCTGACTTTGCTAGTTGTGGGTGAATTTCTACCTCCACCTAAATATTTAATTCATGCAAAAATATAATTTAAAATTTTATTATTATTTGTATAATTTAAACTCCAATTATTATTTGTATAATTTAAATCCATTGAATAAAATTTTCATTTATGAAGATTTTACCCTTACACTGCTAATACAAAGACTACTCACAAACAAACAAACAAACAAACATACCTTAAGGAAGGGTACGGATGGGTATCTTTTGCTGAGTTGCTCCATAACGACCAATGCTCTCTGATCACTCGATTTGTTGCAGAACAGCACCACGGATATCCCTGTCAATAAGAATAACATCAAGGAGTTTTTCGTTAATTAACTTTCTGCCAAATAAGGACCCCAGAGACATGGGCTTGGGCTCGGCCTCGAACAGGCTTCACTAAAAACCTGAAGCCCAAGCCTAGGTCTTTGGCTCTTTGTAAGTACAAGGCCCTTGGCTGGGCTTGGGTTAGGCATGGTGGGCCTAAGCCCAACGATGGCCACACATGAGTCGAAGGTCGAATGTACATCCCTAAGTTTAGACTTGGCAAAATCTGACCTTGACTCGATCTTAACTCCGGCTCCTTGCCAGGTTTACGTTACCATTTTACTTTTTCGTGCATACAAGTTATGTTTCTACCTGGCGACGTCACGAAGTGCCTGAAATTTTCATAGCTGTCGACAACGATAACATTGGTATTGGATTTTATGTCCTTGGAGTCTCCACGTTGTTCACGTCGTTGTGGCTTCTTGATATGGGCCTGGACCTCTAACAAGGCCCGGCCCACTTCTTCATCACCTGGCATGTCTTTCAATAGAATATCATAATCTTGGGCTGAAGCTTCCCAACGTTCCAACTAATAAACATAAGAAAATGAAACAGTTAAAACAGTTAGTTAGGGTGTCTGTGGGCGTAATGTACCATTAAGCGCAAGTTAGTGATTCAGACTCTACCTTAGCGTTACAATCAGCTCTCCTTAATCTTGCCTTGGTGTAAGAAGGGCGTACGTTAAGAGCTTTATTACAATCCTCGAGAGCTTTTTCAAATTGGCCGAGTTTAGATCGGCAAGCGGCTCGGTTGCATAGCAAGACCGAGTTAAGCGGGTCATGGTCGAGTCCTTCGCTGTATGCTACACATGCATCTAAGAACTTTGATGCCTTGAAGAGCTCGTTACCATTCGATCGAGCCGATGCCACTCCTCGGGTTCTCCTCACCATTGTACTCACATCCTTATTGCTCGAGTCGAGCTCAGCCGCATGTTGAGCCGTCGTCACCGCATCCTCAAACCTATCCAATATAACTCAGTTGAATTCCTTCCAATATCAAACATAACGAGTAATACTTAGGGATGAAAGTAACACCATGGGCTCAAGCCCATGGGCCCAAGTCCATGGGCCCAATCCAATGACCCAGCACGAGACAGGCAAAAATCTTTTAAAAGGGGACATTAGCCAATTAGGCCCAGTCCATCCAAACGTTACCGAGGCTAATGAGGCTAAAAATCGTTTAATAGGTTCTGGTTCTGAGTAGTTCAACAATCAAATTCGGGTAATCAACTGCAATTACTAACCTAAAAATCATTTAACATAAAAATCGTTTAACAAGTTCCAGTTCTGAGTAGTTCAATAATCGAATTCGGGCAATCTACTGAAATTACTAACCTTCCAACAGCCATATCAACTTGTGCTCTTATTAGTAAGAGATTCGCGTTGCTGACGGGACCAAAGAACTTGGTACAATCATCAATGTCGAATTTTGGTGCTTTCGATAACGTTGCATCCGCCTCTTGATGCTTGTGAAGCTTCAATAGCGCCTCGGCTTGCAACGTAAATATCTTTTTCAAAAGAAAAAAAGAATGTATATGTAAATACGCGAGGCAAAATTGGTTCCAGAATAACCTTATCCAGGTTTTATAAAATCTTGAATAAGTACTGATTTGATATTTCTACTTTATGACACAAAATTGGTTCTAGGTGTTAGACCTGTGGAGCTGAATCTGCGCCGGAGGATATCGCGAAACCGGTTTCATTTATAACGGTGTGCCAATTTCTAAGCTTTCGGGCTTCTGTGCATTTGTTGAGATAGGATTGCAGAGACTTAGCTTGAGCAATCTCACTTGGATCAACTTCGGGTCCTGATTGTTTATAGTGATATAAGGCTTTTTCAGCTTCTCCCAATCTGTTAAAATGAAAATCAGATCAAAATTGGAGCTATAAATCTTAATCCCTATTTACAATAATATGTCTACACCATTGTACCTAGCGTGTAAGTTCAGATAGAGATGATTCAAGATTGATTCTTTTTTTTTTTTTTTTTAGTTTTTCTTTTTCCTTCTCCAACTCTTATTGGAATGATAAAGAGATAGTGATTTATTCACCGAAATGTGACAAAGAACCTATGAAGTCAATGTAATCATGGTGTAAACATATCCTAGTTCTATTATAGTGCCAATTTTTTTTTTTTTTTTTTTGGGAAAGAAAAATAAAACTTGCAAGTATAAGATAGGGAAAGGATCAAATTCCCCATATTATAAGACCCATTTGTGACCCACAATATCAAAAAGATGATCTAAGAGTTGATTTTTCTGAGAATGATCACCTGATCATGTAGATTATAGTATACAAAAATCAGCTCATTAATTCTAATACTTCTTAACCCCCGCATATCCAAAATATCTTTTTATTATAGGTTTTCTCACAAATAAAATATATAATAAATAATGAAATTCTTTGTGTTTCAACAAAGAGTATATTTGATGTTTAATAAATTAACTCTAGAATTAAATAATTCAACTTCAAAGTAAAACAACACACCTGAGACATAGTGTTCCCAAACGATGATGAGCTCTACGATAAGAAGGATCAATCCTAATAGCTTCTCTACATTCAAAAACGGCTTCAAGAAGACGACCCAAACCCGTTAACGCCGCACTCTTATTGCTCCTATACGAAGCCATATCCGGGTCTAACCCAATTGCCCGATCATACAAAGCCAACGCCTCCGCAAACCTACCTTTCTTATACTCCTCATTACCCATAATCTTCAATTGCTCAGGATTCATTCTAGTCGACAAAGCTCTACATAAAGACCCCGTTGGTTCTTTCGATTCATCGGCTTCTTTTTCAGTTACGTCGTTACATATAGCGTTGCCATTACCCTTATTGTTAATATAACCGTTGCCATTACTGTTTCCATAAGCGTTACCGTAATTCCCATTCGGATTCGAACCCATTTCACTTGCCGTCATGGGAAGGTAATCAAGAATACTTGTGTTTGAGATGCGAGAATTCGAATTACCATACCCGGATTGCCTTAAATTACCTAAGTTGCCGAAGAGCATTACGTTGCTAGATGACGCTCGAACAAGATTGTTACTTTCCTTCGATTGTTGATGATCGTTGATCATACTATTGAGCTCGCCCGATATTCCAATTGCCTCATTAGGTACTTTCCTCCCTTGGCCTAATCCTTGAACTGGTCCCGCTTTCGAATTCGTTGCCATTGCATTTGAATTTTTTCTACCTTGATCTTGATGTATGGGAGGGGTCATGGTAGAAATTACCATAGGTGGTTCATTTGATCTATGTGGGTAATCAGATAAACTTGTGTCATCAAGGAACGCCCTCTCATCGGAGCCACCACGCCTTCTTTTCGAACTCATGCTAGGAATAACCTTAAGAACATTGTTGCCATGGGTTGTAGGAATTGAGTTTGTAGAGGCAGATCTTCTAGGCCAAAAACACCGACGACGGAATAATCCGCTATAGATCATTGAAACGCAACCGGATTTTTTCTCGGGCGAATAATCATCCATGTCAATTGACATTATTGTGTACAAAAATGATCAAAAGAAATTCAAAATTGAGTAGTATATCATAGAGGAAAAGATGATCAAATGTGTTATAAAAGTATAGAACCAAAAAAGAATGAAAAAACTGTTTACATTAGGAGGTTCAAGTTGTACTTGAGATTTGATCAAGAAAGAGAAGAAGATGAATTGGGCAATATAATTGAGGATCCAAAACCATTAATTGACCAAAAAAATCCAAATCATTTGAGATTTCAATTAAATTTTTAGAATACAACCAAAGAAAACACAAAAATGGAGAAACCCACTTTAAAATTCTTAAAAATTTTGAATGAAATGAAAAGTTTCTATTTGTGTGTACAGACCTGACCCCAGAAAGGTGTGTTTCTAATCTCACAACCTCCTGGAGTGGCTGTTTTTGAATCAAACTTTCTTCTTGTTTTTCTTTTTCTTTTTTTCTTTTTTCAATTCTTTTCTTTCTGTTGATCTTCTAAGACGCAGAGAAGAGAGAAGAGAGAGAGAAAAAAGAAAATTTTCAGAAAGGAGGAAAAGAGAATCCGTACTACATATAAGTCAAAGAGTCTTTTTACCTGTTTTACCCCTCACACTTATCATTTTTATTAATATTTTAAGGATTAAAATGTCTTTTTACTACATTTAGTTCTTTTTAGAAAGGACATTTTAGACACTAACAATCAAAACCCAACCTTTTTTTTCTCCTCAATTAAGGATTTTAAGAGCTTTTTAACCACACAATTTGTAGGAATTCCTTAGCCATCCACCATTTTAGTGGTTAATCTTAACCACCCATGAGTTTTGGAGTTTCTTTTTACTATATTTAGTTCCTTTTCTTTAAGAGGGTTGTATATACATTTTACAATATTTTCCATTTTTAGGATTCTAAGCATTTTTAAGCAATTTTTTGAGTTTAGTTTCTTGCCAACCAAATTATTCAATGAGTTCTAGCAAATTTCATACAAATTTGTTCTTAACAAAATTGAAAATTCTTGATATCAAGTTGGTCCCCAAATTTGTCCAAATAACAATAATCAAATTTTGGCTCATCAAACTCCATCTCAACTGTTAAGTGCGATTTGGGCTTCTTTACATAAATCTAAAATATTATATGCGGTTTGGTGGGAGGAATAGTGTGACGCGCCCTCCAAGATTTCCCTTACTTCTTCAAAACACCAATAATGCCTTACGTATTTTGTTTAGCACTTAGTTGACATATGTTAGTGCGACAAAAATTTCATCATTTAGATTATATCATCTCATGAGTCGCCTCCAATTAGACCCACCTAATACCCGTTTATTCTTACACTCTACTTACATTTATTTGTATGCCTAAGTATAAATAGTTGATCAAAGGATTTAATTTATGTCGTGATGATCTCCTCGTTACGTAGATCAAAATTAAGTAGTAGTGGAAGTGGTGGCGACAGGCCTAATACGTAGTATGCCACCTTACACTTGCTGCATATGAGAGGGCAATTATTTATAGAAGAGTAGAATAGTGATCGTGGGGAGGGTGGTTCGGTCTTTGTTGCAAAGAGAAAGCTAAAGATAGACCGGATTTCTCTCTAACTGGCCAAGAATCGTATTCACGATTTTTGAAAAATATGTTCGAAATGGTGATGAAACAGTAGTGGTCGGTGATGAAAATAGTGGTGGTGGTGGTGGTGATGGTGGTGGTGGTGGGACATAGTTTGCCAAAATCTTTGGTAAACGGACATGGCTTGCATGAAGTTGTACATAACGATGATCAGTGGTGGAAAGAGTGGGGGTTTGACCAAGAAAAACACTCATAAATTTTTCGGTCAAATTAAATTTGACTAAAAAAAATCATGTGGGTTGTGAGTTACCCATAAAAAATGAGGTCAATTAATAACTAACACTCTACTGTGTTTGATACCATTTGAATTCTATAGAAATGGATTAGTTCCGCAGAAATAATACAAATTCCGTCGTTTATTTGCATTTTTAATTCCATGAAAATGGGGGCCAAGTTACTTAAAAGTGTTGCTAATAGTTAGTTTTTAATGTAATTCTATGGAATAGGCAAATAAACGACGGAATGGGCCATGCTAGATCGGACTCAAATTCGTGCTAGGCCATATTTTGCCGAATCACCATTTTGGTCAGCCCAGCACATTAACACTTCATACTGGGTCGTGCCAGCCCATCTTACTAGTGGGCTGCCTATTAAATTGTAATTTATTTAAGAGAATCACTACAAAAAAATAGAAAGAAGTTTTGAACCTTGGTTTTGTGTGAAAATAGAAAGAAGCCTTACCAACTAACCTACTAATTTGCGTTGCTTAAAACTTATATTTTTTTTTAAAGTTATACTTAAATTTAGTAAATGGTAATTCATAATGATGGACAATCATGTAGTCATAATAATCAAGGATCGTAAAAATGATGGATGATGATGACGAGGACTAATCATGATGGATGATGATGGTAGTGATGGTGATTATGTATGAGGATGATGGTTATGGGTGTTGATGATGATGGGGTGATCATGATGAAGGTGAAGATGGTGATAATGACAGATGATGATGGATAATGATGCAGTAAAGGTTCCTTCATGATATAACCCTAAACGCTTAACCTAAACCTAACTAAGCTCGCTACAAGGATAAAACTCCATAACATAGAAAGACAACATGTAGATTCATCATTATCATAATGATCATAATGATCTTCATAATCATAATCATCATCAATATCATCCATTATGATAATCATATCCATCTTAAGATGCATGATTATCATCACACATCATCCTCATAACCATCAATTAAGATAAATTACTATAATGTATTGATAAAAATTAAAACTTGATGTTAACATCAAAACAAAGCTTGTAAGTTATTTTGTTATAAAAATTTTAAAAACTTTATTTTGGGTCGTGCTTGGACTGGGCTCGTGCTATGGGCCGTGCAAGTACCATGTTGGGCCAAAGTCGTGCTCGTGTCATTTGGCTTAAGAGGCCTGCCCAGTGGGCATGCCAGCTCAGAAATGAAATCTGATGAGCTGGGCCGTGCCGTACCGTGCTAAAAAAAAAGTCATATTTCCCTAAAACATGGGCCAGTCATTTTTTTTTTCAGTTGTCAAATATATATATTTTAGAGAATTGTCAAATATTATTATACTCAATTTTAACCTGTGTTTGGTATATTAAATTCTATTACACTTTTAAATAGGTCGTTTTTGTTCATTTTAATGCAATCAATTATATCTGTCTTAGTATTTGATTAGATGTAAGGAAAAAAATTCTTCTCAAATTAATGCAATAAAAAACGAAGAAAAAGAAAATGGCACTGGAATTAGGATTCAACAGTAATTTGTAAGATTTTTAATTTAAATTTTGATGTCATATATGTTTTCTATTAGATATAAGAAAAATATATATTCGTCCAATTTAATTCAATATGAAAATAAAATGGCATAGGAATTGATTTAAAAGCCTTTGCAACCTAATGGCTAGCTATTTTTTGCTAATTAGTTTTGAGTTGGATAGCCAAAAATATAATATGATATCAAAACAGACCTATACGTGATAGGTCCAAGGATCACACGTGCTTCACGTCATCCAAAAAAAATTTCACTTGTTAGACTTAAAATACACCACACATGCATGCAGAGACATATTGAGAGTAATTCTACGTGAGAAAGATAAAAAACTTACAACTCAATATATAGAAATCTTGAGCTACTATATTCTTTCACAATTAATTTTGAAAGGTCCACAAACTTATAATAAGATTCAAAATGATTTTTTTATTTTAATTTTGATGTCATTCTTTATATTTTTAGTCTTGTCCATGTGTATATTTGTAAGAGTTTGAAAGAGTGGTGGTGATGATAGTATAGTAATAGTGGTGGTGGTGGTAATGTCTCTCCCGCTGTCTTATCAACAACCACCATCCCCTAATTTGGTTGTTTGCCCACCTCAATATCTTCCCTACTCTTCTTTCTTTCTTCCTTTTTTTTATTTATTAAATATTACAACTTTATTACCTCTTTAACTTCAACTTCAACCTCACATCCCTCCCCCCATTTCACACTGTACCAAAATTTTACAATTTACATTTAATATTCTCCCTCTAGCTTATTCATGGAGACCCCACACTTACAATCTCTAGAGGATCTTTAATTTTAAAGTAGAAAGGTAGACAGAAGCCGCCTCTCTAGCTATCAGAAAAAAGAATGGTTAAAAGACCCCTCTCCCCCTACCTTCTCTTCTCTTCCCTCTCCTCTCTCCCAAACCCTAATTCAACTCAATCCATAGCCTGTCTTCTTCTCCAAAAACAACCTCTCTCTCTCTCTCTCATCCATCTAACATCACCAAGATCTGTTAGGTACTTCTAGCTTCCTCTTTCTCACATACCCTTTTGTTCAAACTGAGAAGGCTAAAAAAAAAAAAAAAAAACAAGTACAAGAGACTAGTTTCTTCATTGCTGATCAGAGTTTTAAAGTCATGGGTACCTCTTGAAAGCTCTTCAAGATCATAAAAAAAGATCTCTCTTTGTTTACTATATGTAAATTGTAAGTAAGAAAGTCTCTCATCTTGCACCTCTTATATTCACTTTCTCTCTCCTCATACACACACACACTCTCTCTCTAGATCTCTATTAATTATTCTTATTCCTTTCTTTGTCTCCTTCCATTTGTTTCTCTCTCTCTCTCTCTCTCATCAGGGGGCCATGGATTCTGGTAACAGTGGTAGTTTGAATTCATCAAGTGGTGGGGATGATGATCAGTATGATTCAAGAACTGAATCCATCTCAGCTTTCTTGAATTCTTCCAACCAACAACCACCACCACCACTTCCTCCTCCTCACCACCACCATCATAACCACCAACAATCCTCAATTTTTGATCCCCTCTCAACCTATCTAGACCCCTTCTCTAGATCTCCACCAACACAAACTCCAAATTCTCTACTAAATCTAGACATGGTTTGGCCTAAAAACCTAATTAGATCAGAACCCAATTGCACCAACAACACCAATGATATTCTAATGGGTTCCTCATCATCATCAATATCATCAACACAATTACCACAACATGGATCGGGTCGGATCCATTTTCCAAACCCACCATCATCATCCATATCATTACAACCTGCAGCTCATGAAAATGGTGCAAGGGGACCAACATCATCAGATCATCATCAAACCACTGTAACCCGTAATTCA
This sequence comes from Macleaya cordata, assembly GCA_002174775.1. Classification (NCBI taxonomy): domain Eukaryota; kingdom Viridiplantae; phylum Streptophyta; class Magnoliopsida; order Ranunculales; family Papaveraceae; genus Macleaya; species Macleaya cordata. The sequence goes on from MVGT01004510.1 coordinate 42,341, forward strand.
AAGAAACGATCGAGAGCTTCTCGCCGTGCACCCACCACCGTTCTGACGACGGATACGTCGAATTTTCGAGCCATGGTGCAAGAATTCACCGGCATCCCGGCACCGCCTTTTTCGGCCTCGACGTTCCCTCGAAGCCGATTCGATCTTTTCAACACTTCCTCCACAATGAAATCCATTCATTTGGAGACACCACCACCATACCTTTTAAGACCATTTCCACATAAGGTTCATCAATTGCCTTCATTTTCAACTTCCATTACTACTACTACTACTAATACTAGTACTACTTCAAATTCAACTTCTACTAATAACTACCTACTACCTTCTGAAATAGGCCAGCTTTCTAAAGTACCCCATCAACAAAATCTACTAAACATGCAAAACCCAATTCTCACATTTCAATCTCTACTACAACCTCATCATCATCATCATCATCATCAACTAGCAACCAATGTACCCATGTTTGGTGACAAATCTAAAGGTCTTGGATCGACGATTTCGTCGTCGACTGATTCACAGCTTAAAATGGGTGTAATGGAAGAATTCAGTAGGAGTACTAGTCATGGTGGTCATGTTAATTCACATCTTGGAGGTCTCTCAAATATTATTACTAGTACTTCTAATGAAATGTCATTAAGGACTAATAATTGGGGGGATCATAATGAAGTAGTAGTAGTATCTAATAACAATGGAGATGCTGATCATCAGAGTCATTTAAGCTCATCTTTTAATGGGAATGTTTACAGTAATTCACAGAGGGTTAGTAGTAGCTGCAAGATGAACTTCTCATCAGCTTCTTCGTCGGATTTTCATACCGAAAAGGGGTCGTCGGAGAAGGTTATTTCGACAAGGGGTGAAGGTATGCTTGATTCATGGATATGTTCTTCAGATTAATTAGGGTTTTGTAAATTAAGAAAAGAGAAGGAAAATGAGAAGTAATTTACTAGACCTAATAGAGTTAATTAAAACAGTTCTTTTTCTTTTTAATTAAACTTTTCTTCCATTAATTTTATGTATAAAGAAATTAATATATATATATATATATATATAGTTAGTTTATCTTTGTTTGTCTTTATGTTAACTATGGAAGCTTGATTAGTCATACATGAAAGTTCATGGAAATTTTGGTTACCTTTAATTAATATATGTACTAGCTAATTAAGCTCTAATTAATGTTTTAATTATATTGTTGAACTAGTTAGTTCATTAATTTCATTAATAAAGCTTAATTAATTATTTCTATTGTTTTTTTCTTGGTGGCTTTACATGGTTTGGGTATTGTACATGAGCAGGAGAATGTGTAAGAGAATCAAGCAATGAGAACCCATCAATGGAATTTTGACTTCTGTGCTAACTAACTAAATAACACAACAGGTACATGGTGCAATTAATTAACACAAGCTAGAATTTTGATTAATTAGTTACTTAATATAATTTAAATCTTTTTGTATTTTGTTTTTTTTTTTTTGTATTTGAATGATGTATAGGGAGTGATTGGTGGCGAGATTTGGGGTACCATCAAAATCTTAGTCCAAGTACTCCTCATCTACGATATGTATTTAATACCTATTATTTTTTTTAATTTTTTTTTAAAAAAATCAAGAGAGAGAGAGAGAGCTCATCTAGGGAAAAGAACCTTATAGGACCCTAGAAAAAAATTGTTCCGCAGTTTCCCTAGTATAATCTAGCCTTATAATGATAAATAAATAATAAATGAAATTTTGTTAACATATGGCCAAGGGCACATGATAAATTTAATAGTTTAGTGTTTTGTTTAGTTCTTTAAGATTGTCAATGGACTGTTTTTTTTTATATTTATGTTATTTAGATTATATTTAAGAAATTCGGCTCAATCCAAACCTGTACCATGAACACATAATTTAGACTTTAATAGTGTAAATTAACGGTTGATATTTAAAATGATTTGATTTGTTTGGAAGGTTGGATGTCTTTCATTGAATTAATTTTTGGTAGACATCCTATTAATACGAATGATATTATATCTATAAAAAAATTAGTTGATTTGAAGATGTATAATTTGCAAAAAAAACCTTCAAAAATAACCTGAATGAAAAACGCCTCAATTGTTTGCTTTTAAATTAATTGATTGTGTTCTTTTTTTATTAATTAAAAAATTATAATCAATTTTAAGTTTATAATTAGTCATTTTAAAAGTTAAAAGACGCGGGGTTACGATAGAAATGACTAATCAATCTTTACTTTATATATTCCAATATTAAAAAGGATCCATTGTATATTAAAAAATGTTGAGCTTGTGATTCACACACGCCAACGTTCTCCATAAATTAAAATTAAAAGGCAAGGGAGGGAGAGAGATGGGTCATCCACTACATATCTATATAGAAGAGGTAGTAGTTGTAGGGAGAAAATTAGGAGTAATGCTAACCACGGATTTGCACCCAAACAATTTGAAATTATAAAATTAGTGTGAAGGTCTAATTCCGGCCTATCTTCGGTCTAAAGTCAAATTTTATAATTTGAGGTATTGTTTCAGTTACAAATCTAAGATTCTAGTAGCATTTCATGAAAACTTAGTAGCTATACCATGTGTCATGATTTATGTGTTTCTTATGCTGAATTTGTCCAATTAAACTGTTTTTTTCTACACACCCCTTAATAGGATGAATACAATATCAAACTACTTCTCTTGATTAAGCTCTTTAAATCACCAATTACTTGCATGTCTTCTCTTCTAAAAAAAAGCCTCCATAGATTTTGGCATTTGAAAGAGAAGAGAGAGATATGATAAAGCATTGGGTTTTGGGTGATTGTGAGAAAGTAAATTAATCTCTCCCCTGCACCCACCCTTTACATGACTAGTTAATAATCAATAATTTCACCTCAATCATCCAAAGTCCAAACCCCATAAATCTCTCCTTTTTTTTTTGTTTCCCTTTTGATTTCAAATTTTTGAATGAATGATTAAACATGAGATTTTGGGAGATTGAGGGACTTTTGAGAGGCTGTTGTGACATGTGACAATCTCTCTTTTGGAATCATGGTGGCCCATGCCAGTGAAGTATCTGGTTTTTAGTAATGATGATATCTCTCTCACTTGTCCTCAGGTATATATTGTGTGAGTAATCAGAATGACCCTCATCTGATCAAACTCAAGGCAATGCATATAGAGTATGTAATGAGAGGGCTCCCCAGTCCCACCACCCTCTATAAAATTTATCACCATAAAGGCCATTCATATTCAACCTAACCCAAAAGATTGAAAGCTTTTTTTGTATCTCCTACCAAAAGCTGCCAACCATACCCCTCACTTAGGAAAAATAAATACATATATGTATGCATATGTGGTGCACGTATTTTGTATATATTTTTTACGCTAGATATGTATAAAAACGAGAGTGTATCTGCATATATTGAGTGTGCATGAGTTTGTGGGGTCTACATAGATATAATTCAATGGCAGATATTTTAGGTTAAGATATTCATCTCATCATGTAGATCATCCTTAAAAAAATTAATCCATTCTAAAACTAGTAACATCATCATTCATTGAGTGAAATCAACGGTAAAATGTGCTAATCTTATATAAGATTGCACGAATATCGTCCCTGGATCAACTTTATGTGGGCTCCATGGGTAATATATGAAGTAGGGCAAACATTTTAATTTTCAAAAAGAAATCTTTGTTAAGCTAGACCTCATTCTTTCTCAATCAAGACCTCAATTATTCTGAGGCCCGACGCTTATGTGGTAGATATATCGATCTGATCCCTTTTGTTAACCAGTAGTACTTTTGGGACCAATCGTTTTATATAACGGATGCCCGACGCTTATGTGGTATGGTTGGTTTCACTGCCACATAAGTTAGAAATTCCCTCAAAACACTTTTGAGAAGAAAAAAGTAGTGAGTCTCACTCTACCACATAAGCGTCTGGCATGGGTTTTTAAAAGCATGGATCCAAAAATTATTATTGTTTGTTAGGTGGTGAGGCTTTCAATATATTTTTTTTTCTTAAAATTTTAACGCTCCAATCGCCATTAGATTTAGAGCTTTATTAAAATAGCAGAGACTAGAGATTATAAATTACAAACAGAAGTTTTTGTATAAAGTTTATACATGTAATCTACAAAAAATAGATAAATAATTTTTTAATTTCCAATAATTTTTTATCAGAATTTACAAAACTTGACCCTAATCTCTAATTAAATTATAAATATTTACAGAGGGCTCAAAAAATAATAATTTTTTAAATACTTTTTTACAAAATCAGATAAGCCCTAATTTATCAATAAATTTTAGCCTTTTCAGTCATATATATATATATACTAACATGCATGAATATTAATTTATTTTAACACCCCTATTTTTTTAACACCCCTTTTCAACTTATGTTGGCAATTTTTTTATCTTTTATTTTGATTTTTCTTTAATTTTTACATATTTTTTAAATTTTTTTATAATATTGTCTGTCATCATGTACGTAAGCTATGATGGTAGTGGACACCACGCTGACGCATGCGGTCTTACAAGACCCGAACCCGGCCAAAACTTCGTGGGTGCAAATATTAGAAAATTGGGGCCAGCCTAGGGTCTTGACTTTGACTATTGACTTTAAGAGACAGTTAAGTTAGTGAATTTGACCTGGTCAAAAAAATTTGTTGACCAACTAATAACCTTCTAGAGGTTTATATACATTCCGACGAGTATATATTTTGGATCGAACGTTAGGTCCAAAAGATTACGTATGTACGTAGGGATGTCTAACGGGTCGGTTCCAGTTCGGTTATTGAAATTTCTCAGAACTTAAACCCATGAGCCCATGACTCGAATAGGTGTAACTAGAATCAGAATAATGAGTTACAGTTTTCATCGGTTCTTTTTTACGTACTTATTGGGTTCCGACTCAATTTTGATTCTTCAATGTTTGATTTTAATTGAATAATATTCGTAAGCTCATTTTAGGTCCTTTTGGTTATGTTCTAATTCTATTCCACGTCTATATGCCCAGAATCGAAACCAATATGTCAATTTTATGTTTAAAGGACTTTACAGAAATTTTATTTGCCTTTTAAACTCTTTTCTTTTTTAACACTTTACTTACTCTTTCATTAATGGTTCTGATTCTTCTGGTTCTTACTCAAGTACATGAAATTAGAACTCGAATAATCAATTTTAGTTCTAGTCGGTTCTCAGGTATTTTGGTTGGTTTCGATTTTACATATAGTTTACATCTCCATTCCATAAATTTTGTTTAGGTTTACCTTTTTCTTTTTTACATGAGCAATATATATTTAATTTCACCACCCACTACAAATTAAATACACATACTTTTATGGTGAAAGTTGACCTTTTGGCATGAATAAAAATGCATCTAATGAGTGGTGAAAATTATGTAAAATCAAGTTTTCATCTTAAAATGTCAAACCAGACACAACACATCACAACCAATGCGACTCAGTTTCTCTCTCTCTCTCTCATTCACCAAGTCAAAAAGATTAGGATTTTAATCATTAATTTGAAATCAATGATTTTTAATCTTAATTTGATTTTAGGCACTATATGGGCATAGGTCATTCCTCTAAAGTTGTTCAAAAATAAACCTAGACAATCGAATCAACTTGATAACAATTGAAACACTAATTATACTAAAAACTGGCTTAATAGATTTGATTCTTAAATTAGATCTCTCTTATGAACCGATATATATAATTAAAACAGGGCTCAATTGCACTAGAGTGCATAGCCGTTTGTATTTTTTTTTTTTTTTTGAGAATTGAGATGTCTGAGCCTCTTAGAATACCCGATTAATTTTCAAAATAGTTACCCTTCGTAAATTGGGGGCAATACACCATCGGACGGGATGTCTAGCTCAAAATGTCAAATTATGCCCGTGTGCCGGTGCATGAAATCGGGACTCTATTTTCAAACAAGAGTGAGAAATTATAGGGTAAAAAGATAGGGGATATATGAACTATGAAGTCCTCCTTCTCTTTGAGCTCAGTTTTGTTTGCACTTTGAACGTTCACCAAACCACCAAAGGAGAGACAAAACAGGGGAGTTGGGAGGGGGGCCAAAATAAAAAAAATCTAACCTTCCTGTCCCTCATCATATCCCATTTTCTGTCTCCCTTGGCGATCCATGATGTCTCAACTAACATCCATTAATATTAACGCAATCATGGCAATATATTCATATGAGTCATCAATCCACAGTTTGATGATGGTCTAGATCAGGTTCCACCCTAGCTACCTTCTTATACACAATAAAAATGTTAGGTTAGGTCTTATGTATCACTATTTCTACCTACATAAAATGAGTGAGATATCCTTGTTTGGATTAAAAAAAAAAAAAGATAAAGAAATGAAAGACTTTTCTTTGGATTTTGCTATTTGAACACCCGTTCGGGTGTTTAAATTTTAAACGATGGCATGTGGGGCTCACATGGATATACTTCAAGATCTGAAATTTTGTGAGGTTGTTCTCCTCACCATGTACAACATTGTCACAAAAGATTAGTCCACTCTAAAATTTCTAATCCCATCAAAAATTGACTTTTTTCCTCACCGTTAATTTTAAATCAACTTTTGATAGGATTAAATTTTTTAAAATGAACTGATTTTTTGTGAAGATGTTGTACATGACGAGCAGAACAACCTCACAAAATTCCAGCTCTTGAAATGTATCCACGTGTGTCCATATGTACTGAAGTACCCGAAAAACGACCCATATTTAAGCCAATTTTCCCGATTCGTTTCACATATTTTAGTACCAAATTTCGCAACATAAGAATTAAGTATTAATTGGAGAATTTGAACCAAAACAAGAACTGGAACTGATTTACTGTATATGTTCTGGTTCTGAGCAGTTCAACAACCGAACTGTAACAAAATGTCGAGGGTTTGACATGGCACCTCTATTTGTACAAAAGTCCCACATAATAGTAAGAAATGTGAAGAATGTGAGGAAAGATTGTAGACCATGACTGCTGACATGCTCTCCAAGCATCACCTGCATTTGAGTTCTCTCTTTTAATGTGTTTTTGCATTTTAGGCCCTGCTTGGTACAAATTTACGGTTTGTTATGTGTTTGTAGGTGATTGATAAAGCCATCTAATAGTAAGTATTTGGTGGGATTTGTAATGGGCTTATAAAAAAATAATTTAAATTTTTTTATTTATTTATTTTTTTTAATTTATAGAATTTTAATTAGCACCTACAAGAATCGTGAATTTTCGTGTACCAAAGAGGGTCTTAGTTCCATGTTGCAATCTTCAATTTGCATGTCCTTTGGGAGTAATCTGAATAGTTCAAATATGGGATCTAAAAAACCATCCCAACTGACGTGGCAGCTAAAGCGGGAACAAATCTTAAAAAAACAAAATTTTAAATGTACAATCTTCTTTTCCGATTAAAAAAATATGTATAGTTGGGATACCATTTTGTGGGTCAATAAATTTGGATCTTAGAGAGATATTTTGTTCACCATTTTTTTTAAGACGGTATGCATTCTTTTCTTAATTTAATTGGTTCTATTAGGAAAGAAATTTACAGGTTCAAAAAAATGAATCCTAATTCCTTAAGCTCAAAGTTCAAAAATATTTGTGAACTCCAACTCCAATAACAGTTGGAAGTTCGTTCCATTAGTACACACGAAATATGTGTGTAAACCTTCCTATTTTCATTTAGGGGTAATGTTACCGGCACCCCCGATTTGCACACAAAATCATACTCGGGGTCTAATTTGAGTCTAATTTGGTCTAACGTGGGTCTAATTTTGATCTAATTTGAGTAAAATAATTAAAGGTATTAGCAAAGGTGCAAATTCAAGGTGCTTGTAGCATTTTCCTTTAGCTTGAAGCTCACAAAAAAATTTTAGCACGAACTTGTTAAATCATTTTTCAAAAAATAAACAAAATAGCAGTTGATGGACCTTCTTAGAGCATCTCCAATATGTGAATGAGGTAAAAATGGATGCCACGTAAGAAAAATACATTTTTTTTAAAAAAAAACCTTAAATGCTAATGTAAAGATGAACTTTGAAGCTGAGTTGATAGTAGAATAGAAAGACATTGCTGGAATGAGAAGACATTGACGTAGAAAACGATGACATTATGAAGCCTATTGTCTAATTCTACATATTCAACTTCACAATGTCTTCGTTTTTTCACGCTAATGTCTTCTCATTCCACCAATGCCTTTCTATTATCGGCAGTGCTAGGGTTACAAAATTTGCTACAAAAAGCACAATTTACAATGAGATTCATATCACTTTGGGATGGAGTGTGAATTACGAGGGTATGTGAAACATATTGACCATTCCGTTTTATTATAATGACAACTCAACTTCAAAATTTATCTTCACATTAGTATTTCAGTAGTTTTTTTTTTTTTTTTGAGACATTTTTCTCATGTGGCATCTATTTTTTATTTATCATATCCACATATGCTCTTAGTATATATATATTTTTTTTTCCCAACTTGGCAGGCAGCAAGGAAAGAGAACGTCAGTAGCGCCTCACGCTTACCGAACAACAGAGCGAGTGGAACGACACACTTTACTTACGCCGTTCGCCTGACACCGACAAATAGCGCCAAAACAGAGCCACGTGTAAGGAATGATGAGATGGGACCCATAACAACAGATAATAGGGACCACAGACAAGAGACATGGGGGGTGATTTCAACGTCCCACGATAGCGACTCGCAGTCTGACGATTTTTGATATGTTTTGTGTGTGTGTGGTGTGGGTCCCACCCTGGAGAGGTCGGTGGGTCCGTACTTTATTCATAATTCCTTCCTTCCTTCGTAACCTGCTCCCACCACTCGCTCTGTGTCCCTGTAGTCTGTACGGAAACAATTCATTCCCCTTCTCTGACAACACCGGCGCCTACAGTTTGTGATGCCCATTTGGCTGCTTTGTTTAGACCTAAGTAACCCCAACCTTAGTACGGGGTGGACATCCCCCTCCGGAACCTCGTGCTCTCGTTCCCAACTAACTCCAACGCTCCCGCTTCTAAAGTATTTCAAAACTAAGAATATTTTTTAATCGGTCGCTCTGACGCTCCCGCTCCATTATTTTTATTTTTTAATCGGTCGCTCTGGTTTAGACCATCAGAATCGTGGTAAATTCATTACAAAAAAAATAAAAATAATGGAGGGTTGTAAAATGCACTTTTAATTTTTAAGAACATCCACATCCCTCTGACCTAAAATAGATTTTTAGTTTACCCTATTTTAGATTAGTTTTATAGTCGATTTAGTTAAACTTTTTGTTAAAAAATTAATAAAAAAAGTTTTTAAGACATAGAAGTAATTTTAAAAAATATTAAAAAAACCTAAACCATGCCTAATGGATGATAAACCTTTAAACTCTATCAAAAGTTAATTTTAAATCAAAAGTGAAAAGATCATCCTTATTGAATAAAAAATCGTCGCTTTCAAATAAAATTTTGATGGTGTTAAAAATTTTAGAATGGACTGATTTTTTTGTAAAGATGATCTAAATGTTAAGATAAATATTTAAACTCTTGTAAAATTCAAATATGGAACCTGTCCAACGTACTTTAAACTTATATAATAAAAGAAGAGAAAATGACTAAACAGTCCTTTTTCCCATGTGTTACTACAGTTTGGTCCCAGCTATCTTTTTTTTGTCTAAAAAATCTTTTGGTAACTTCTTTTTTACTGTTTAGTCCATTTTTTAATAAATAACAACCATTTAGTCTTTTGTTGAGACTCATGTGGGTATTTTACTTGTGTGTATTACCATTTTTACCCTTTTTTCTTAATTTTTAAAAGTGAACAGCTGTAGTGAGAAAAGGTTTGTTATTTTTTGTTTTAAATCTGTAAAATGTTATATCTTCTAAACCATAAATCAGATTTTTATAAAATTTATATTTTTAGAAAGCTTTTGACGAGATCTTCAAAACTAGACCAGACAACAATACTTTTTTTCAAAAAAAAAAAAATTTGAAAGACATGCAAATCCGAATTTGCATACTTTAAAGTGTTTCCAGAATTATTGCTTATATACATGTAATTCTATGCAAATTGTGTTTTGCATAAATATAAATGCATGCAAAACACAATTTACATACATTTAAATGTCTTCATACTGTTTTTGCAAGCATACAAACGTTTGCAAAAACTATTTTGCATTGTATGCAAAATGGTTTTTGCATGCATTTAAATATCTTCATAGTGTGTTTGCAAGCATATAAACGTTTGCAAAAACCATTTTGCATGCATTTTAGTGGTTGCAAATTGTGTTTTGCACCCATTTAAATGTCTTCATAGTATGTTTGCAAGCATATAAACATTTGCAAAAACTATTTTGCATGCATTTTAGTGGATGCAAATTGTGTTTTGCATGCATATATATAAATGGATGCAAATTGTGTTGCTGTATTTTTTAAGAAAAAATACAGATCGAAAGCTATAAATGTTGTTTTAAACCTAAATCTTTATAAAAACATTCATCCATTCTTTTGTTTAAATGGAAAATAGTTTTGCAAAACACATTTTGCATTTGCAAAACTCATTTTGCAATCGCAAAACTCATTTTGCATACTTCGTAATACAAAAAAAAAAAATTAAAAAAAAATATTGTTGATTGGTCTTATTTTAAAGATCTCAATGTAAGATTTCCAAAAATATAATTTGTATGAAAAACTGATTTGTATTTTAAAAGTTATGTCATTTTTTGTTTTAAAAATAAAATAAAAAAAAATTAGTTAGTACTTACTGCTTATGTATTTATTGTTGGGGCATTTTTGTCAAGTAAAATGCACATGTGTGGTTTTTCACCTTTTTGGACTAAACTGTCATATTATTTTTAGCTGGGACTGAACCATCATATTAACCCTCAAATAGGACTATACGGTCGTTCCCCCATAAAAGAATTTTAAAATATATTAAGACTTTGTGCAAAGAATTAGACGAGTTAGGACACCATTTGGTGGGCCAAACAGTATCTCACACCGTTTGAAATTTTTTATATTTTTTTTGATGAGCATATTTTTTTTTAAAACCTACCTTTTGTAAAATATAAATATAACCTACTCCGTTGTTGTGGTGGATGCTCTTCCATTTTCATTTTCCATTAGATCTTCACCGTTGATTTTGGCAATTCAATTGGTGAAAATAAATGTAACTACTAGTCTATCACTCCCAAGCCCAACGGCTTTTTCTAATTGACTTTTTATATTGCATGGTTTATTATTGCCCAAGATTCAACTCTTCTAGGCTCACCTGGAATTTGCACCCCCTAAAGTTTTGAGTCAAGGCAAGTTTGACCAAGGTGGTGTTTGTCTTTTTGGTTTCTGTATAAACTTAGCTAGATTGTACACACAATCAAACTTTCGTCTCAAATTCAACTCAATTTTTTAACTGAATACTTAAAAAGTATAACTCCACGAAAAGGTAAAACTTATAAAGTATTAAAAAAAAAAATAGAATCTATCTAGCTGAGCGTGATTGAGACAAGATTCATATGCCTAAAAAAACAAACGCCACTTAACACCTATGTTGACCAGCCCAAATGAGCTATATCAAACTCAGAATTCAGACACGTTGACCACGATTGGAGATCGAGCCAAATCTATAATCAGTCCCAAGTAAGGCTAAGACACCCGATATACATGCTTCGAGTTTTGCATTCCTCGAGCCAAGTAAATGTGATAAATGGTAATACAGATGCTTCGACTAAAGTCGAATTGGTCTTAACCTCAAAAACAAACACTTGATAGGCTGTGACCAGCATATGATAAATGAATTGCTTTTACTTCCTTTTGCAGGACCTTTTTACTGTTAGGTATTAGAGTTCACATTCAATAAGTTATACACTGACCTGTGATACATATTTTTCCCTTTTATAATTATGTACATTCATGAATAAGCATTTTCACTATGATCTTAAGCGAGAAAGTGGCCGATGGTTACCTGGGTTTGGTGGCAGAAAGCATGATAAAGAGTCCGTTCCTCACACACGTAAAATTCACAAGCCCACAAGCTGCGCAGAGATCTTCTAATTCTCTTTCTGATAAAAAGATGTGGCTGCTTGAGACTTCCCCTATATACTGTTGTATAAAGAGAAACAAATGATTTCAGCCGAAGATTGAATGCAAAAGAGTGCATGACTAATGAGAACTCGAACCAAACCATTAGAGTAACCTCTCACTATACAGATTTAATTCATTACCAAATTTGTTTACACCTATACCATGCGAATACTGCTCGAACGTTTTATGAATCAAATTTTTGCCAAATGCTGAATTGCTAACAAGTAACAAGGGTCAGGAACGGACAAGAAGAAGCCATGTTTCCTACTATCAGTACACGGGTGCGATTTTGTTGACTCACGTTTAACGTAGGACAACAAGACCCCACCATGTGATTGGTGGGGACCTAAACAGTCAACTCCACCATCCTACTGACTGTTTGAGTCCCAACCAATCACATGGTGGGGTCTTCTTGACCCACATTACAAGTGGGTCAACAAAATCAAACTCATCATTGCACAAGGCATACAAATTGGAGGTTAAAACCAACCACTTGAGGCTCTACAGATACCCTTGGGAAAATATTGACCTGATTGAATGACCCAAGAAATCCAAGCAAAATACTTCTTTTGCACCCTTCAGTTATACCTAACGCGCCCAAGAAAAACTGCAGCTAAGGCCAAACAGTTGGAAAGAAGCTAAAAGTTGAAACAAGATACCTGCCGCAGTATCCTCAAAACTGGAATTGCAGGATAAATTCCATCTAGAATGTAGGTTGTAGCAACAAACACACCTCCAGGTCTTAGAACTCGACTTATTTCTGATACCTACAAATTTGTAAATGCCAAATTATTTAATGAGAACCTGTGGAATTAAACTGTCAAAGATATGGATCTCAGATATCTCAACAACGTTGTTGATGAAGAGGTGAGATAAGAAAACTGTAAAATCCATTGATTTGACATCAAAATAGATAATGGATAAGCATACATGATACATCTATAGACAACATCTTGGCATGTTACAATCTGTTTTTCACTTGAGGACTCCCCATTTTCTGTAAATAACATCTTGGCATTTATAAATTATTTCACATCACATATAATTAAACATGATTGAAACTTTGAAAGTATTACAAAAAAAATATATCCCCCAAGAAATTCAATAAGCAGTATGTACATGCTAGTAAATTACGTTTCTAAGGATTATCATGTTTGACACTTTGCACGTTGTCAGACAAAAAGGCACGTGTCAGTGTCTTTGTTACGTAGCACTTTCGTACATTTCAAATTTTTTTATAATTTTTAAGATCTTCATTTTCTAAGATTGAAATCCCAGTCAAATGCCGAGGAAAAATCACATCCGAGCCATATCCAGGTAACATAGAGCTAAAATTGACGTCCTAGATTGGAAGCCCATGGCATTACGTGGAATTTCGAATATTTGAAAGCTTGCAGTAATCCACTTTACAATGACAGTGTATATTTTTCCTTTCTTAATGTAAGTAAAAGAATCTTTTAATGATTAGAAAGAAATGCGTGGGAAACAATGAAACCTTATCCAAGAATTATCCCTGCAGTATCCAGTGCTGCTATCAGTATCATATTGGCTTGATAAGTTGGACTAGACAAGTGGAAGTATTCAGCTAGCCTAAGATGATACAATATATTAAAACAATAAAATTTGCTTACAGCAGCAGAGGGTGAAGGCCAACAGTGCAATGCCGCGCCAGCATGCACAGCATCAACTGAATTTGAAACAAAAGGAAGTCTAGATATGTCGGCTCTGACCAAGATTAGGTTCCTGGAAGAGAAGTTATACCATATGAGACATACTATAATAAGCATAACTTTACCCATGAAGAAAAAAATTCATTTAAAACTTTCTGAAAGTGAAATTCATAGCTTTTAAAAACCTGCAGAATAGACAATATGAGATGAGCTGAAATAACCATCAGGAAGATGGCCAAGTGGTAAGACACTCACCTCACAAAATGGAGGTCGAGAGTTCAATTCTTCTTGATGGCCACTCCCATAATAAGATTTCACCCAGGTTGTGTGTAGATAGGGAGGTCTGCCCACACCCTAGGGAGTAGGGACTAGTCGGGTGCTCTAAGAGGCCCGGATACCCTAGATCTCAAAAAAAAAAAAAAAAAGATGAGCTGGGACTAAAAGTTAGAAAAATACTCTTTTGGAAAGCTTTTCTCCTGCTTAATGAATTCATAGCACTGCCGCAGCATGTTCTCTGAGAAGTCCAGAGCGACAACAAGAGAAAACAATCCACTCTCAGCAAAAAGCCTTGAAAATAGTCCACTTCCACAACTGGCATCGACAATGTTTCCACCTATAGTGGGATTTAGGTAACCTTTAGCCATTTCAAACTGCAGACAAAGCATGAGACGGGTAACAACATTGGACAAATAGGGACGAATGCATTATGTACAATTGCAGAAAAAGCAATTGATTTGCTGTATACTAAAAGATCGAGAAACCACCAGGATTTAATAAATAGACAGAAGAGATGATGTATAAGCACTTAAAATTATTGACATCTATGTAAAAGGATATAGACACTTGTGTCAGTTTGGGACCCATCTATGAGGTTTCCAGCAGGCACCTTCAAGAACCCAGCTTTTTAAATAATTTTCGCTACGGCTGAAAAGCTGTTGCTTGCTGCTTGTTTTTGTTATTACTGTAGTTATATACAAGATTTCTTCAAAATAGGATGCTGAAAGAAATATATGATAAGTAAAAGAAAACAATTCTTTAAACCAGTTATAGCGATAAGTTAAATTACAAGTATATTCATATGAAGGACCATCAAACGAATACTGTAGTTTATGGAGGAAAGAACACATCTGTCTCAAAAATGACTTATTTAGTGAAAAGAGATAGTAAACTAAAGGCTGACACTTTTGTACAGGAAAATAAAATCATTGTTATACAGATACAGTAACTTAGATAACTATGTCTGTGTTTAAAAGTTCCCTCGGATTATGCAATGGCAAGAATTAGAAAATTTTCTGCAGTTGATTGAAAAAATTGCAGACTTGTATAAAACTAGTGTCACTGAGTAGTAACATATAAAACTTATACATCTCCTGATGGATTAATGTTTCGATGAATTAAATCAACGTAGATTACCTCTTTCTCGGGGCCGGGAAAACCACCCCACACAAAATTTTGTCGCCATCCCCGCTCATAGAGAAATGATACCAATGGTGTTCTGTTCAACCAAATGATTTTTGTTACTTAACAAAACAGATACAGGCTGAAATAGAATTTTGTTTATCCCTAAGCTATTGAATAAAATCTCTGTCATGTATATGCACACATGTTCTAAGAATTAAACAGTCAGTATAAACAGGATATGAGGACACATGGGTCAGGACCCACAATTCGACAGATCCACCCAGGGACAATTGATCAGGTGATTGCAAAAATTTCATCTATCAATGATATTGGAAAATCATGTAAACTAACTAATGGTGTGTGAAGTGGAAATACCCTGCACATACCCCTGCATTACACTAACCTTTTTTTAAAAAAAAATAAAAATAAATAAATAGTGTTTTACACTAACTTGTTAATAGAAGGCAACCAATGGCTAGAATAAAGAGGATTCTTAACAAGTTCTTATGTTTCCATGTTGCACATTTGTGAAATAGAATGTACAAATGGTAGATATTGGATACGTGCAACACTTATAGATGTTTTTAAGTATTCAAATTTCCCCATTCCACACCTCAGTCAGGACTAGAACAGGTGAAGCACATTTTTCCAAATACAAGTATGTAACATGAAACTCCAAAATTCTTGCCTATAGTGAAAAGAAAAAAAAAAAAAAGATATAGTGATTCTATAACCGTGTGTTATTAAAGAAGACAACTAGAAACAAAATAGAGAGAGAGAGAGTCGTGGTGCATAGAGACAATGCATTATGTACATGTTGTATTAATTTATTCAGAATCCACAACATATTCAAACAAAATTGGTTGACCTGAATATCCTCAACAATATATCTAATCAATTAACAGTAACCAAATGCTCCTGCTGGTTCCAACACTATGGATCCTGCAAACAGCACTCCCAGAATTGCATTATAATACTTTTTTCAGGCGTATTTCAACATAGTTCAGAGTTCAAACCACATGGATTTTGGGAACATGCACTGGAACCAGGGTGACTAGAACATACTGTTTAATAACTGGCTTTACACAACCACAAATGATAATTTCAAGGAATAAAAAAAATTACATGTAATGCTTGACAATATTTACTATCCGGAGACATAAATCGAGCAGCACTTCACAAACCAAGAACCTACCCTTCCACCCCAAATCTGACCTACCCACCCCTAGATGTCCCACCACAAACACTAACGAAACTTGATCCTGCTTAAGATTACAAATATTCTAGTAAGCTCATGACTTGAAATCACACCTGAATATTTCAGTTGAAGCCGGCTTAAATTCTGTGTACTCCTTGGCACCACTAGCTACTGTTAAGTCAATATACGTTTCATTGCTGGAGTAAGATTTTTTGCAAGTTCCACACTGAAAACTAGACCCAGCTGTAGATTCTCTGTACCAAATTCATCCAATATTGACACAAACAGAAAAAGGAATTAATAAAAAAACTTCATTAAAATAAAATCAAGAAAGAACTTATTGACATTGAAAGAGATAGAGAGAGATCTCAAGAAAGAAAAGTTGGTAGAGTCGCATTCTTTTGTCGAAGATTAGGTCTACATTCCTACAGGAATTTGATTCTAGTACTCTAAAGTAAACCATTGATGTATTTCATGGCATTTGAAACTTGACAATAAAACCTAAGTCACACCACCCCAATTTGGATTGAAAAACATGGTCAGGGTAAAATCAAATACTCCTCTTCGCACCAAAAACGCCTTCAGTTTGCTGAGTTTTTCTATACTGGCTTTTCGTTCGGAAGATGGAATTACTAATATCTTCCAGTAATGCAATCATATTTCCAACAAGGAGGGGCGGCATTTTCCTGCAGTCATGCTAAGAAGAACTTACACTGTTGACTCTGAACCACTGTTGCATTTGAGTGGGTTATAACATATGGGACAAGCTAAAATATTTTTGTTGATGCTGCCCACCCTTTCAGTTGAAACATTACCCTACATAAAAAGCATTTTCAAGTCAAGAAAGAATTAAAAGAAAAGAGTATCAAAGCCAGATAATAGAAGTCAGCATGAAAAATAACTTACATTAAAAGTAATAAGAAAACCAACAATGTACAAGAACTTTGATAATTCTTTAGAGTATTCATGAACTTTGTCATGCAACAACTAAAAACTTACGTATATTCGGAAAAGAGTATGGAACAACAAGCTGTTCCATTTCTCCTTCCTCCATAACATGTGCAAGAACTCCAACTTGTCCCCACTCAAGGAAAAATTGAACTTACAAAACTAGTACTCGAATAAACATGAACAGAAACATGACCTTTCATGCTTCTTACAGATCAACCCAAGTTGGAAACTAGACCAAGCATATCTGAGAAGAGTTCAAACATATCTGTTCGTATTGTATTTAATAAATTATTAATAATGCATGTCTCTCTCTACATATAAGCCTATCAATTGGATATAATTCCCATCACTTGTTACATCTTAAAATTTGGGGAAGTTATTTAAGATGGCTTTATAATGTACAACTCAAAATGATTATGAAACATAGCGAGAGAAAGTATTCGAAGATATACACTTTAATATCAAGAGACTATAGATCAGTTCAAAAGTTTTTCGCAGGGTTAAGGACCTGTAATAAACAAGATGGTAGTAGTGTAGTGCAAAATAAATTTTGTAGATGACACTAAATGAAAGATAATTATTTGTTGATGCAAGTATTCAGTAAGTCCTATTACTGAAAATTAGAACTTAAAAATCCCAAAATGACAAATATGACAAAAAATGAAATAGTAACAATAATTGTTTATTAGTATAACCGACCTAAAAAATTTGTTTATTAGTATAAACCATAATTAACAATTAAACGGTGGCCAATAAGACGTTCAAAACTTGGATTTTTTAGTATGGGTTATACTTTAACCATGTCAAGAGTCCACTCGGGATCCAGAACCGAGTCGAGGCCGAGTTAGGGCGAGTCTGATCAGATTGTAAACAGTGAAGGGTAGGAATCTAAAAATCAAACTCTGAAACTTACACAATCTAATACTAGAGGAAGATGAAACCAATCTGAATTTGGTCACCGTTACAATATTTAAATTGTGTTTCATCAAGTTCAAAATGAAATTTTAAGTTAGAAATTAGGTCATACAAGGATAACCTAAAAACAATCAGAATGAGAGAAACAGAAATGTACCAAGAATGAACAGATTAACAGAAAGAGATGTTTACAGGTTCAGTTTCAATGATAGTTGTTGAATGAGCTCGAATTTTTGCTACAGAAAGAGCTCTGACTGTTGTTTGCTTTAATGGTTTGGAAATACAAAATTGTTTGCAAGTTGTCCCGATTGAACCTTGATGAACGAAGCTTGAAGTATAATAATAACTCAAAACTGTCGCCATGGCCGCCATGGCCATGCCCTCTCTCTCTCTCTCTCTCTCTCTCTCTCTCTCTCTCTCTCTGAGTGCGTACGTTTATCGAGTGGTTCGTTGCTACTCTGCTTTTACAAGGGGTCAAACGGAGAGACGTTGGAGGAATAACAGTCACCAATTTTTTGATAATTTAGACTAACCCCCTCCATTTTTCTCATAATTTTTAGATTCTCCCCCATGATTTTTCATGTGGAGCAATGGAGCTGCCAGCTGCCTCCATGCTTGCGTATCACACGGGGAACCGGATACTTGCACCCCTTTTTGTCGTCGAATGGTATTATGTGCACCCCATCTGAACAGAGGGTACACATTACTGCCATCATCTAGCCGTCAAGTGTTATACAGATCGAACATTTTGAACGGGAACAATCAACCGCTTGATGATGGCACCACATGAAGATCATCCTCATAAAGATCAGTTCTTGCATTATTTCCGTGAATTCTACCAATTAAAGTTATCCGCTGATGTGTCTCCAATTAAATTTGGAGAGAAAATGATTTGTATGCACTTCTAATTCACTCTCCCGTGATGTTAGGCTTACTAAAAGGATTTTGTTAACATGTGCCCTAAGGGCACATGATAAGCTTTTAGGTTTTATGGTTTGTTTAGTTTCTTAATTTTGTCCAAATAGACTGATTTTTGGATATGTATGTTATTTATACTATTTGGATCATATCTAAAAAAATCAGCTCAATCCGAGACCTCTAGCACCCTCTAACACCACGAACACTTACTTTAGACTTTAATAGTGTGAATGAACGGATTAAATTTAAAGTGATTTGTTTGGAGGGTTAGATATTTCTGATTGAGCTGATTTTTTGTAGATATGTTATAAATAATGATAATATTATATCTACAAAAATTCAGCTGATTTGAAGACCTCTAACTTATAAAAAAATTCCTTGAAAAACAACCTTAACAGGACCCTTACTAAGAAGCCTACAGAATTTTCTACCGAAAGCACAATCTACGATAGATGCATATCATTTTGGGATGGACATGAATCACAAGGTATGTAACCACCGTCGAATTAGCTTTCTGTAAGAAATTATATAGGATTTTGCTTTAAGTTTAGCATTATCCTTCTCTCTCTTAACTTAAATATTGGTGACACGTCAGCGAGTAATTTTAAGAGCATCCACAATCATATAAGCTAAAAATCTATTTTAGCTTACGGGTTTTAGCCTATCGAAATTCCAAACGGTGTCCTTGGTCTGACCATTTAAAAAAAAAATATAAAAAAAACAGTTTTAAGGACATAAGTGTCATTTAAAAAAAATCTGAAGATAAGGACACCATTTAGAATTTTGATTTTTTTTAAATGATACTTGCGTCCTTACAATAGTTTTTTTTGCAAACTTAACTTTCTTCCACTATTTTACTCATATACGTAAGGTATAATTGGTAGGCCAAATTTAACTTTTATCTTCGCACCGCTCCAATGGCTTAGTAAGGTAAATATTTTACCTTATCAACTACTCAACTTTAGTAAGATAAAATCCATAAAAACCTTACTGACGCGGTGGGATGTAACTTGGTCGGTGAATTCCATTTATACTAATCCACACGTGTCAGTCCCATCGGCTATAATTTTGAAAAGAAGAAATGAAAAATAGGAGTTTTTAAATTCAAATTCTCAGAAGTGGCTACTGGCTAGTGGCTAGTATGTATCTGATCTTCTTATTTAAAAAAAATAAAAAAGTAGTAGTTGAAGTCGAAGATCGATGCAGTTCTCCAGGTTGACCGTCATCCCTAATTTCTCACCATTGATATTTTTGTAGGGTCTATCTCAATAAAAGTGTGTTTTAAGTATATCCAAGGGACCACCATCAGCCTGAGTGACCACCAATTCAGCTTCGTCGTCGTGGCGATCAATTTAAGCTAGAGAAGAGAAAGAGAGGACAACCAGGTCATTTTCGAAGCTCTTTTTTTTTTTGTGCGTGAAGAGAGAGAAATACAGAGTAGAAGAAGAAATCTCTCGACTTCTCCCTTTTCTTTATTAATCTCTCTCTCTCTCACTTTCTCTCTCTACTTTCTCTCTCTAGATCTTCTTCGTTTGAATCCAAAGCTGAGATTTAGGCATTTTGAACAGAGTTCAAAGTAGTAATGGAGAGAACTACTCCAGTGAGGAAACCTCACACAAATACATCAGATCTACTCGTATGGCCTGAAAATCCTTCACTGGATGCTTCGGCAAACGATTCTGCGGTTTCTGGTTCGCGTTCCGCGACTCGTTCGCATCAGGTAGGTGATTTTCCGGTGAGAAATGGTGAACATTTTGAGGTTTTTTTTTTTGCGAGTTTTGTTTCGATTTAAGTGTTTTTTGTTTTGGAATTTTTTTTAGCCGTCCGATCGAATCAGTAAAGTGCTATTTGGAGGTCAGGTTACTGAGGAGGAAGCTGAGAGCTTGATGAAAAGGTGAGATCTGGTTGATTTTCAGCTTTCCGATCGGATCAGTAATTTGATCTATCGCATTCTGTTTCTTCTTTGACGAGCTTGTACGGACACTCTGTTTCTTTCTCTCTCTCTCTCTATTTCTTTTTTACTGCATTGTTCATGCTTATCGGATTCCTTTGATATGTGAAATGTGCGATCTGTTGAGAATTGCCTCTTTTTTTCTTTTCTTTTTTTAACATTTCCGTGTAATATTGAGCTGCTTCGCAACTTTTTTTGATCGATCTGCTCTGTTCTGCAATTTGACTTGGGTGAGTGATGTAAAATATTTATTTGTGTTCGTGTTTCAATCTTTCAAGATTTTGATCTGATCATGCAAGTGCCAATTATGTTCAGTTGACCATGAATTTTCTCTGTATGACTAGTCTTATTTGTTGTTTATTATTTTTTCTGCTTTTTCATATTCTTAACAGTTTGGACCTTTTTTTTCCCTTTTTCTCAGCACCTTTTCCTATTCATATCTGTGGATGACCAAGTGTAGAATTTTTTATATATATAATGAATTCTTAAAGTTGAGTGATGAACCAATAAGGTGTTGTTTGGTAATGTAGATGGGAAAGCTAATTTACAAACTTCAGACATATCCATCAAATAGGAAATGGCCAAAAAGGTCCATGACATTACATGTATAAACTAATTTTTGACAAACAATTGAAGTCCTTATCAATTGGGTTGGAATCAGAAGTCTACAGGATTAATGTTCATCCAAAGTGAGAATGATAATCCTATTAGTTATTTAATCATTTATTTATGTTTATGCTAATAAACAAGAGCTATACAGCTGGAACTGCAAATAAGTTTGACATGTTCTCGGTGGTAAATTTGACGCCGTAAGAAAAATAAATGCTTGCCTTACACATGAACAGAAGTGAATAAGACGATGGTATAAAATGTAAGTTGACAATAAAAAGTGGTTATAATTCTCGAAACTGGACCATGATGATCAGTCATTCCTACCTTGTTATTTAAATGCTAACACATTCCATAGTTTGTTTCTGGAAACATCTGTTTTGAATGTATAGCTGTCATCATCCTTTTCCTTATGAAATCAAAGTCAACTTTGATCAGATTTGAGTTTTTGGATGTTTGATATGAGTAAAAAGTTCAGAGTCAGGCAAGTTAATTAAGCTTAACAGTTCAGTGGCAGTAGATCTCATTAACCTTTTTGCAGCTTCAGTTCATGAGCTGTTGTTCTATAAGTTTATATATGAATGTGATTCTTCAAGGAATAAGGACATAAATAGTTGTGGATTCTAGTGTTTCAGTTTTTACTCAGCCAGTCTGTTGTTATTGATAGTTTAAATTAGTGGAAGATTTGCAGCCCTGGTATTCACCCGTAGATTTTTTTCTCTGTGGATATTTCCTTTGCTGATATATGGTATTTAAGTCATAAGAAGCATGTGCTTGATGACTCGTGGTAAAATAATCTCTTTTTTTCCCATCAAGTTCTAGGATCACTTACTAATTACTAGCCATATATTATTTACATCTAGAATCTAGGTAAGGGAAATTCCAATCTTTTTTTTGATAAAAGGCTAGGTGGAAATTCCAATCTTTGATTGCATCTAAAGGTGAACTTCTTCTCTGACTGCACAGGAACTATTTATCTTCATAGATTAAATTGACCATTCTCTTGTCTACCCTCTTTTATGCTCTGCTTAAACTGTCTTTGTGCCAATTTCAGGAAGCCATGCTCAGGGTATAAAATGAAGGAGATGACTGGTAGCAATATCTTTGGGGCAGATGGTGAAAATGGTGCTTCAGAAGCTGGAAGTGCTAACCAGGCTCCTAACAAAACAGGATTACGTATTTACCAGGTATTAATCTGTTATTTGGGACTTGAGCATTATAACCTTGTGCACGTTCAATTTCAATATGGTGGTGGTTTGCTTACATTTTATGGTAGTGTATTTCAGCAAACGGTTAGTGGAATCAGTCAGATCTCATTCAGTGCTGAAGAGAGCGTTTCTCCCAAGAAGCCAGTCTCTCTTCCTGAAGTGGCAAAGCAGCGAGAGCTAAGTGGGAATCTAGAAAGTGAGTCGGAGGCGAAGATGAAGAAGCAATTATCAGATGCAAAGTGCAAGGAGCTTAGTGGGCACGACATCTTTGGCCCTCCTCCGGAGATTCCTACTCGTCCATTGGCTGCACGTACCTATGAAAGCAAAGATGTGGGGGAACCTGCACCACGAAATGTACGCACATCGGTCAAAGTCTCCAACGTGAGTGAGTTTATACTTGATTGTTCTTGGATGAAGATGAACTGTTACTAACTTTTCTTCCCATGTCCTCAAACTTGTTCTGTTTTTCCACATGGATGCTTGTTTTTATGATGGAGAGCAGAAGGAAGCCTTCATCAGTACCTGTTCCATAAACCTGCACAGGTATTGAAGATCTGCTAAATATTGGGCCAACCAGATGATCATACAATCAGGTGTTTTACTTTCTTAAGATGGGTTAAAAGATATGTTTGGATGATCCCAAAAGAAGTCAAGATGGTTATGGTAATCTGGTTGGCTCAATTTTTAATAGGTCCATTTTGTTCCACCTGCGTTTAAGGTGGGTGAATTAAACCTGGCATGTGACTGCCACCATGTGTTAGGCGGTTCTAAATGGTCAATAGGGAGAAGTTCGATTTTGTTTTCCCATGTGTAACATGGGTCCAGAAGTCCCCACCATGTGATTGGTGGGGACTAAACAAGTAAACAGTCACAATGTAAGTATGATGGTGTAGGTGATTGCTTAAGTCCATCAGTGACATTGTGGGTTTTGTTGTCCTATGTTAAATGTGCAAGTGTACAAAATCGCATTCAATTTCCAAGCTTCCTTTCTTTGCCATCTAATCCTCAAGTATTCCTCTATTTCCATATGGTCTGTTCCTAAGCATCAGAGTCCTACTTATTTATTGAATTTGTCGATGCATTAGTAGCTTTAGATGATTAAGTTTAACTGAATTATTTGAACTTTTTTTTCGAATTCAAAGCCCGCCGGAGGACAGAGTAACATCTTGTTTAGCGAGGAAACTCCAGTGAAGACAGCAAAGAAGATACACAACCAGAAGTTTCAAGAGCTGACAGGCAATGACATATTCAAGGGAGATGTTCCTCCGGGATCAGCTGAGAAGCCGTTGAGTGTGGCAAAGCTGAGGGAAATGAGCGGCAGTGACATTTTTGCGGATGGGAAAGCATCATCCAGAGACTACCTCGGCGGTGTTCGTAAGCCTCCCGGCGGAGAAAGCAGCATTGCCTTGGTTTAACTTTAATTTCAATTTTAACTCTCTGTTTAGCTTTATTATGTAGTGGTTATGTGGTTTTTGCCCTGATATGGAGATGGATTCTGGTATATATATTTATCTTATAAGTCCCAAGTTGTTTTAGACTTTTTTTAATATCCATCAAAACCAGGACAAAAAATTACACTATTTATGTTAACTGGCTTTTCAATGATCTTGTTTCAACTCAAGCATTTACTTCCCTGCTTGGTGGCTTTGGGATAGTTTTCATTTTTGGTTTTTTGCTGGTTAACTTGTGTTTCAGTACTATGTTTTCACTTTCACCTGCTAGAGGGCCCATTTAGCCCTTCTAATTTCAGGATCTACAGACAAGAAAACAGCTTGATTGATGATTTCTTAAAGCGAGTTCAATTTTGTTGACCCAGGTTTAACGTGGGTCAAGAATGCCCCAACCCAACACGCGCTTGTTGGAGAATTTGGCAATCTAACTCTGATGATTCTTGACCATTTAAACCCTTTAAAAGTTCCCACCATTCACATGTTGGGGTTTTCTTGACCTATGTTAAGTGTGTTAACAAAACCCACCGTCCCTAATGACGTTTTAAGTCCCAATAACATACAAGGGGTTTGTTCACTCCCATTAAGTGTGGCTGTACAAATCCAAGGACCTCATAATGTGACTGGGCGACTTGGATTGTCTTAGAAGGTCGGATGGGTGGGGGACTTAACCGTCAAAGCCCCCCACCAACCACATAAGATTTTTTTTCTGTCAAAGTATAGGTGTTGGTGGGGGTGGAGTAAAATGTGGAGTTAGTAGGATATTGAGCATGTAGGGACGGAGCCAAAAGTAGCGTGTCTCACCATACCATGCATATGTAGATATGTTCCTAGTATATGTTTGTGGGATTATGTTATTTGGACACCTCTAGGCCAAACTTAGTCTTTAAGTGGGCATATTTGGATATAATTCAAGACAGTGTTATTTGTACATTTTATATGTACAGTGGCATGTGGGGCTCACATGCCGTTGATCTAACGGTTGATATTTTTTGATAATGTTCTCTTCATCTTGTAGATCATCATCACAAAAAATTAAATCATTCTAAAACTGGTAGTCCCATTAAAAATTGATTTTTTTTCTTATCGTTCACTGTTCATCGTTAATTTTTAATCAACTTCCCATCAATTTTTGATGAGGTTAAAAATTTTAGAATAATATAATTTTTGGTAAGGATGTTCTACTCATCTTGTAGGTCATTCTCACAAAAAATTAGCCATTTGTTCCTCACCATGTGAGCCCCACAACTAATGAAAATAACGATGAACAAATAAGGCTGTACACGGATCCGTTCCAATAATTCAAAGGTTGATTTTTGGTGAGGATGTTCTCGTTACTATGTAAATCATCATCACAAAAACTTAGCTAATTTTAAACTTCTAATCCAATAAACAGTTGAATGAAAGTCTTCACTGTTGATTTTCAATCAATTTCTAATCAATTTTAATAAGGTGAATTTTTTTTTTACAATAGATTGATTTTTGTGAGAATAATTAACATAGTGAGGAAAATATCATCTACAAAAATCAGCTCTTGAATCGTATCCAAGTGGACCCTTTTTAAGGAAATGTTAGTCCTCAACACTTCAAAGGGTGTCCTAATAGCAGCATTCATATTTTTAGTTTTAAATCTAGGTCCTAAATTTACGGTAGTGCTAGGGCTACCGAAATCCCTACCGAATTTGCTACAGCAGGCACATTTCACGGTGAGATTCATAACACTTTAGGATGGGATGCGAAATACGAGGAGATGCAAATCACTTTGACCGTTGGATGCTTGAGTGGTAGCAAATTCTGTAGGAATTTGCTGTAACTCAAGCATTACCGCTAAATTTAACACTCAATCACTTTACTGAGAGACACCTATAATACATTATTATAATTTTTTTGAACAGTGATTTTGTTTATACAGGTGACATGGTGGTTATAAAAAAATAATAATAAGAATTTCATAATTTTTATCTATGAAAAACTTATTATAAAAAAACAAAATAAAAACATTTCTTGAAATCACGTGCATAGTACGTGACCAAAATTAATTGCACAGCGTGCTTTTAATCAATGTTTGCTTCAAAGGAGGAGAGAATGGGTCGGCCTTCAAAACAAAAGACTTTTCAAAAGTCTTTTTTTTTTTTTTTTTTAAGGTCAAATTTTGATTCCATATCTCGCGATATGCTCTCCAACAGAATACCTTAGAATTGGTATTTTAAAAGCTACGTGTCAATATTTGATTGGAAATCTAGATATGGAAAAAGACTGCTTATATAAATAGTTGTGGGCCCAAAAGTTACTTAGGCACAAAAAAAAAAAGAAAGATATTTCTAATATTTGCTAACCTAAGCAAGGGGTTGATATCACCTTAACCTAAGCACCACTAACAAGATTTCAGTATCACTTTTCTTGTGTAACAAGTAAAAAATGTGAACTATCAAAAACACATCAATGTTGTCAAACTATGATAAGAACATGAGAAAGAAACAAGAAACAACTATTAACCATAGAAAAAAAAAAAAAAAAAAAAAGTAAAAAATGTGGATCTAAATAAGCACCAAACATAAATTGAACTAGAGATGATAAGTGCATACAGCGTATATTAGCCTCCGATATATATTCATGTTAATATTTTTTTTTAATAAGAGAATTTAGTAATTTTGGCTTAAAATGTAACATTGAAAAAAAAAATCTTAATTCCCGATATACTATGAAAAACTACCAAAATTTAAAACTTACAAAATTTAATTTATTCACATTTACATTGATTTTTTTTCTTAAAAATGAATTGTTGAATTAAAAAAAAAAGGGGATTTTGGCCAAAAACCCGTACTTGGAAAACGTTTTAGGATTTAGCCCAACAAACGTTTTCTTTTAGTCTAAGGCCCAAGAGGGTTTCAGTCAGAGGGTTTCAGTGTGTGTAATTTATAGGAAGAGGGTTTCAGTGAAACCTTCTCCGAGAGGGTTTCAGTCAGTTATCCTTGGGCCTAGACTAAAAGAAAACGTTTGTTGGGCTAAATCCTAAAACGTTTTTCAAGTAGGGGTTTTTGGCCAAAATTCCCTTAAAAAAATGTTATAGTAACAATTATTAAATCACACCTTAAATGTAGCCAATTTTATATATTAAATAAAAATAACAAAACTAATTGATTTACCCTTTAACTACATATAAATACTCATTTTCTTCAAGGTGGAACAATTTGTGACGAGAGAGGAGGAAATGGCGGAAGAGATTTAAGGAAGTTACGAAGATTTCGTGTGAAATGGGTCTTTACTGTTTAATTTTGAAGTGTAAAAATTTACAATAATATCCCTATATATTTGTTGAAAAAAAATATTTTCAGTTATTCTGAATGTATAAAGTATCAAAAATATCAATTTGCTTAATTAATAGTATACATTTATAATATTTTAATTTTTTTTATGATATACTTGAATTTGTGGGAAAAAAAAAATGTTGGATGAAAGAAGGGTATTATGGTCATTAGAGAAATTTTCTCTCAAGTGAATACTTCCTTTGGAAGGTGAGGATGAATAGCCTTTCAAAGAGGAGAAAATCTCTAGATATTAAATCATAAAATCTGTTAGAGAGAGGAGAGGGATTTGAGTCATGGGCTTTGTAGATATCAATTAAAAACCGTAAATGGTCAATTAATATTAATTAAAAATTAATTAATAATAATTATATTAGAGAAACCTTAAAAAAAATTTAGATATGGTACTCTTCAACCTAGAGTAGTATTCTACACTAGGTCTTCTTTTAATTGACATGTGGCAGACTACACAACACTTCTTAGAATTATAAACAAAAAAACTCAACATGGTTGGTGATTTTTAGCCTTCTGATTTTAGAAAATTATTGCTGTCCATTCAGATTATTCCATTTGGCAATCATAAGGGAAGAACAGACTGGTTGTAAGTTACAAAAGCAGTCCTGTTGTACAGAGGTCATACCATCTTAGTAGAATCAGAGTAGTGTTTTACTGTGTTTCTCTCTCCTCTCTCTTCTTTCTCTCTACTTGTGGGTGTCCTCTTCACCTCTGTCTATAAACGTCTTGCTTTCTCTTGTTTTAATGGCGTGAAGGGGTGTACAGTCTACAGTACTACTCTAGAATCGTATAAATACTCTTCTGGAAACGGTATAAATGGAAACCCATTTCCTTCCCTTCTTCATCTTTGCATGTTTCACCAACTTTTTCTAAAAACCCAAACCGTCATTTGATGAAATGCAATTGAATTTCAGTCTTCATTTCAACGATCTTCAACAATAGAAAACAGAGAAAAAACTGGTAATCTCTTCTGGGTTTTTGATTTTCAATCTTTCTGAATGGATTTCTGATATGGGTTTTTGATTTTTTTTAGATTGGTTTTTGATTTATGTTTTTCTCTCTCTAGCTTTTTGTTATTGTTGTTTCAGAGAAGAAAAATCAGAAAGAAAACATGAAGGACAATGAAGAATTTGATATGTTGTTGAATGAGATCCCTCATGCAACATCTGTAAATCATCAACATCTTATTCAACAACAACAGCAACAAAAAACACATAATCCTCATCAAAATCATCATCATGGTCATGTACATGTTCATGATGGTCATGGGTTTAGTCCCAAACACACAATCGGCATGTATTATGATAACACATCTTATCATCAAAACTGCAATTCCCCTGTTAGTGGTCTTTCTCTGCAATCCGGAGACTCTTCAGCAGCAAGCTCCCTCTCGGGAAGATCAACTCCATTAGAGGAAACGAAATCCCAGACTCCACAAAGAAATACCCAATTCCCAAATGGGTTTGTGTTAGAATCAAATTTACCTGATTCTTCTGTGGATTTCTTTGATGATTCGGTGGATGAAGTGAATTTGTCCAGAAATCTATTTAATATGAATATTAGAGATGGACAAGACAATTTTTCAAACATTAGTGGGTACCCATATGGGAATGTTCAGTTCAGTGACCTTTCCTCTGTCAGAACCAACAATGGTTATGTTGAAAATAATGGTTTCTTAGAAGATTACAGGAGATGTTCTTCTGATATTGGAGGGTTTGGTAATCCCTTTACTCCGAATTTGATGAATTTGAATCAGGAAAGTATGTCAGCATTGTTGGGATTGCAGGAGAGATGTCAAATTGGTAACTTATCAGGGTCGCCCTATATCTCTCCTGTTCCTTCAGATTCTCTGTTACCTTATCTGGGTAGCTCAGTGGGTACTCCATGGCTCCAAAAGATGGAGCATTCGATAAATGATGAGAGCTTGAGGAATTTGCAGTTCCAAGAAGCTGCTGCTGCTTTTGTTGGTGACTATAATCACATTGAAGAAATTCAGGTCCATAACACTTTCCCTGCTGCCACTAGGCCTTTTGTAAGTAATGGCTTCCTTTATCCGATGGAAAATGGGAGAACTGCTCATGTATACAGGGGTGCATTGGATACACCAAGCTCTCCTCACTTGACAAACCCACGAAGGGTAGGAACTACCCCAAACAGTTGGAACCCTCACTCTCTTTCCTCAGTGAAAAGCGCAAGAAATGTTGAAACTTTTAGTTGTGAAGGTAGCTGGATTTTACAGGGAAGTAGTCTGAATAATGTAAACAACAAGAGGTCTGATCTTTCAAGGGAACACAGGAAGGTGTTGGATGGTTTATCCCACTCTAGAAGAACTCCTTCTATTGATTGTAGAAATAGTCTCAGTCCAAAGATGTATAATCCTTTTATAATGCCACTCAAATATGATTCGTTGTGCAGTTTTCAAGGGAATATTTACTCTGTAGCAAAAGATCAAAATGGTTGTCGGTTCTTACAACGGAAGTTCGATGAAGGGACTCCACAAGAAATAGAGATGATATTTAATGAGATCATTCATCATGTGGTTGAGCTTATGGTTAATCCATTCGGGAATTATCTTATACAAAAGTTGTTGGATGTGTGTACTGAACAACAGAGAATGCAGATTCTGATTATGGTCACAAGTGAACCGGGCGAGCTTGTTAGAATCTCTTTAAACACGCATGGGTACACTTGCTCTCTGTTTATTTTTATTTTTTTCGATTTTCAATGATATTTTTCTGCTATTTACATTGCTTAATGAGTGGTTATTTTGTCAGCACACGTGTGGTACAGAAGTTAATAGATACTCTCAAAACTCGGGAACAGATTTCACTTGTTATCTCAGCTCTTGAACCTAGGTTCATTCATCTGATGAAGGATCCGAATGGGAATCATGTGGTCCAACGATGTTTGCAATGCCTTAGTAGTGAAGATAACAAGGTAATGATATATTTCTTTCCTAATTTTTCAAAGTTTAGTATGGGTTCATAAAAGTTCATATTTGTTTTTTGGAACTTTCTTCATTCTACTTGTTCTTTGATGTCGAAGGAAAGATTAAACCTTATATTACCATAATGTTCTCCATACTGCCTACATGGTTTATTTAAATAGTCGAAAATCTTTCTCCTTCATTCCTAACATATTTTCTTAATTATTTAGCTAACACTGTATGCAACATCCTAGTCAAAGTTTTGAGAAAGTTGGCTTTTCTTCATTCCAGATTGTATGATACTGAATCTTACGTTATATATTATGCTGATGCCAATAAACCAATTTGATTTTGTTAAACATTTATATTGCCAAACAGCCCAAAGATACAGTTTAAACCTCTTTGACTAACTGTATCCGTTATATTAAGTCCTCTTACATTCAATCTTTGTGGAAATTGGCATTTGTCACATACCCTTCTTTTGTTTTATTTAGCATAATCAAATTTTTTTTTTTTTTTAGTTTTGTATTGAAAACAAGTTTCTACTCTATTATTGTCTAATAGTTCCTATCAAGTACTTCATGGAAATTATATGGAGATCTGTTTTGTTCTCAAACCAGTTAGAGTTGGCATTGTACAACAGCCTTCAGTAATTCTGTGATTTTGATGGTTTTGGTTATTCTGTCCTGTTTGTAGAGATTTGTAATCATATGGAATAAGTGGTTTGATCATTACAGAAGTAATTCAAACATGGTTTGAGCAAATAACGAGATCGGTTTCAACTGCTACTAAGCAGAGCATAACGTAGTGTCTGACCTCTATTATGACAGAAGTCAGCAGATGTCTAGTTATGATCTTCATCCACATCACATTTGGCCTTCCTCTTGCCTTTTTTATTTTTTAACTTTCAACTTTCAGCATAGTATCTCTTATCATAGATTTTGTCATTTGTCTTTTTTTCTACTTCTATCTGCATAAAGCATTTGATCGACTTTACTTATTGTATTTGTGCAGTAGGATATTTCTAAAGTCCTTTAAATATTTTTATTTGTGACTTTGTCTCTAAGTATTACAACTTATTCCTGTCAACATTCTCTAGTTTGCTAGTTTGCTATGCTCTTTCAACGAACGTGTTCATTTATAAGCTCCATAAATTAAGTTTGTTTTGTTGAGCTTGAATCCATACAATCTAGTCAATACTCTGAGAACCTCTGTTCAGTCATTCTCCCCCTCGACACTAATATCATTGGTCACATCACCAAGCTCTCTGTTTTCACATATCTTGAAATCCTTAGTTTCTAAGGTTTCTCTCCATTTTTCTAGTTTTCAGCTTACTACTCCCTCTCTATATTCATCATCCAACTCCATATCATTTGCCAATATCAAACATCCAGAGATCTTTCCTTGAATAGGAGTACCTAAACCATCCATAACTAGTGCAGAAATGTATTTAAGGTTGATACCTAATGTAAGCCGACTGTAATTGGAAAAAAAACAGATTGTTTTCCACCCGTAACTCTTTTGCTTTCCACCCATCTGGTCTCATGCATGCCCTTGATTTTATAAACATATTGGCTCAAAAGTCAGGACTCCTCTTTTAATATGAACTCTCTCAATTGTCTATCTTATGCATTTTTTAAGTCAATAGAAACTGTTCTAAATTAATTTTTCTTTGAAACCTTTCCATTAATTCTCGAAAAAACAGATTGTTTTGATAATTGATCTCCTTAGGATTAAACCCATGTGGTTCTGTGACAACTTTGTTTCTTATCTTTTCTTGTCTTTGTTTCTTACTTCTAAATTGCTTCCTTTTGAAATCTTTGTTTCTTGTCGTATCCTCTTTTCCATCTATCTCCCATAATTTTATCATGTCAGTCATAAGTTCTATCACTTTACTAATTCTTCTTCATAATCCCAGCATATCAGCCAGTGCCTCATTCAGTTTCTCTATAAATCAGCCAATTCCAAGTGTTCAGACTTGTACTTTCTCGGACCAGCATCTTTACCTGCTTTAACTCCACCCTGGTGCATGAGAATAATATTACATTATTTACTCTTGAACATAGTTTCTTTTTAAGCTTGAGATAGAAAACTCATCTAATCCATCTAGCAAGAGCAATGCAACCCCATGGCTTCTTAATAAAACTTCCTGCCATCTCATGAAGTTGTATTCTAGCGAACCTGATGGACATGAAAAAGTGAATGAAGAGATAGAAAATATGATTTATATCCTATTTTAGACTGATTCTCTTATACACTCACTAAAGTAAGAGCATAATTTTTTTTTGAAGAGGAAAGTAAGAGAAGAATAATACTTCATATGTTTATATTAGTTCATCAATGTATATCAAATATTTTGTATTACTGTCTATCTCAAAGCATGCTGATAAGAAAGTATTGATCATCCGGTATTTTTTTTTTTTACCAGTGTGCTGAAGTTATTTTCACAAATCCCAACATGTTTTATTTTAGATTACTTGCATGATAACCTACTACATTGCTCCTCATCTGTGTTTAGAAAATATAATCTACTAGCTCTTCCGTGCTCCTCTCTCTCTCTCACCTTCTCCTTTATGTTGACATAATTGTCTAATGTCTTCCTTCTACTTTTTTAAAATTATTTTTTGCAGTTCATTTTCGATGCCGCTGCAAAGTTCTGTATCGATATTGCAACTGATCGACATGGATGTTGTGTCTTGCAAAAGTGCATCAGCCATTCTATGGGTGGACGCCGAGAAAAGTTGGTGGCCGAAATTTCCATCCATGGGCTATTTCTTGCCCAAGATGCATATGGGTAATTTCTTAAAGAAATCACTACAGGGAACCACTATTTTTCTGTCTAATGAAATACAATTTGTGAATATTTGATAATCTCTCCTTTGAATATTTTTTCTTTACATTAATTTTGATAATGCTATCATGCTTATATGTGTTCTACCCATCAAACAAGTTCTTTTTTTTTTTCATTTTTCAGTGTCACTTTAAAATTGGATGAGTTGCCTGCAACCGAATGATGTGTAATTAGACCCATTTTAACTGTATAACTCTTTTTTTAAGTGATGTGCCTGGAACCGTGACGTCTCAAGACTATTATATTAGACCCTCTGTAAACCTGAAATCAGAATACACCAAAATGACCTACAGTGATACTTTAGGCCTTATAATAGGGGTTGTGAAGGCATAAGTTTTCTAAACATTTCATAGAAATGGTTTTGGATAAAAACACATTTCTAGTGTTACTCGTAAATAGAATGTTGAAATCATTTTGGTGAACTAAAAAATCACAGATTCACAGCAACAACGATAACTTTTTCTTGTAAAACCTTGCTTTTGAAGGTCAAGTTACAGCTAATGTAATATTTTTTTGGTTAAACAATTTTCACTTCAATCTTGAGTCATTTAAGTGTTTAGTTTTTATTCTGCTTTATGTTTGTGTATCCAATTCTATCAATGCTTAACCTCTTATTTTGCTATCAAAGCTTATTGATTGAATGCATTGGACCTTTTCTCCTTTGGATTTAAATTTCACATCTTTCATCGATAGCTGTCCTTGAAATCCATATGTTTGTGAGTCAGTTATGTGAGTTGCCTAGTTATGGGATTTATGTGAAGAAAATGTTCATGGCACAGGATGATTTTTCTCAATACATTTCTTTGTAGTTTAGTCTATAAATTGTAACAAAGAGTTCTTTCTTTAATTAACAGGATCAAAGAGTGGGGTCTTCCTCGCTGTTTAAATTCATTTATTATCTCTGAGACTCTCAATCTCATAACACAGTTAGTTGTTGCTTGCTGGTTTTAAAGCTTTTTTCTTGTGTTTCAGAAATTATGTGATCCAATATATTGTGGAACAACTGAGAATTCCATCTGCCAATGCTACCCTACATTCTCAATTCCAGGGGAACTATGTGCACCTCGCAATGCAAAAATTTAGTAGCAACGTTGTTCAAAAGTGTCTCCAATATTTCAATGAAGAGAACCGAATAAAGATAATCCATGAATTACTGTTATCTCCTCAGTTCGAACAGCTGCTGCAAGACCCATTTGCAAATTATGTTATTCAAACTGCACTTGAAGTTTCCAAGGTTTGTGCACCAACACACTTCAGCTTTTAAGAGTAACTTATAGATTTTTTGTGGGAGAAGTTACTTGCACTCAACTTTTTTGTATTAATAGCCACACTTATTCTTACACTCCATTTATATCTCACCTGTGAGGTATCCAAGCCCTGATTTTTTGTGTGGATAAGTTATCTTCATCTGAGCCCCATAGGCAGGGGTATGAACAGATGTTAGAATAAGTAGGTGGTGCAAGTAAAATTTTCCCTCTTTTATCCCTTGAAATTTTCTTTTATAATTGTTCATTTTTAAATTCAGGGCTCTCTCCATGCGTCACTGGCCGGAGCAATCCGACCCCATGCAGCAGCCTTAAAAATGATCCCATATTTCAAGAGAATCTACTCGAAGATCCTCTCAAAGAAATGATGTATATGTACATTCACCAGGCGGTAAGAACTAATGTTGTTGTTTCTTCATTATTAGCATCGTATTAGCTAATAGTTTTTTTATCTATTAGTCGTCGGTTTTAGAATTCCCATCCCTAAAGAGTTTTTTTTTCCAGCTGATAACTCCTGTTTAGAAAAACTTGAACAACTTGAGTATGATATGGCACCCTTTGAATGAGCTCTTTATGTAGAGTGTAAAAAATAAGCAATTTTGCTCCAGTTGCTTTAAATGTGGATATGACTGATGTATTATTCTGTGGTTTTGATGAACTAGCCACTGTATCAGATTTGTACAGTGTTAGAACAGATCTTTCTGCTTGGAATTTTCCTTTTATCAAATGCAATGGCTGGAAATTTATTTTTTATAGTTACATTTGTTTCCATTGCATCCTACTGTTAAGATATCTTAAACTTAGTTTTGTTGTCAAAGTATAATTTTGTAGTTCATGTCCCTCTGGGACCATTCCCTCTGGGATCATGTGAATTTTCTCTTCAAACACTCCTCATCTGTTTTCTGCATTTAGTAGCTGTAAAGCAGTGCATTGAAGTCCTCTTAGTATCATGCAGGTAACAGTCCACCACCACGCGAACTACTCTGGTGGTTGTTGACGGTGTTGCCGATAAAAAAAACAAAGTTTGCCAGTTCATTGTTATAGGTTTGCTTAGTCAGTTGGTAGTGTGACCCACAGCAACCAGCATGGTGTGCCATTGGTAGTGTGACCTACCAGTATGGTTTGTGGAATCGGAATTGGTGGGTGAATTTTTCACTGCTGATTCCAGTTCGACTCGGTTGATTTAGAGCGGATGCTACATTCCTCTCTTCCTTTTCTTTACTTTTTTTTTCGACCAATATCAATCTCGAGTCTCAGATCAATCTGACTCTTGTATTGATCTGAGTCCAATCGAGATCGACCTCAGATCAATCACAAAGTCGGAAAAGAGAGATGGATATATTGATGATCATCGATCTTCGATTGGCCCTCTCTTGCTGTCTGTGTGTGTGTTGTGTCTGTCTTGACTCTACCAAAATTGGCCTGAGTCAATCAAATCATATCCTATTTTCTGGTTAACCATCCTCACCTTGCTTATCATTTGGTAACCTCACTGATCATTTTAAAACATGTTATACCAATATGGCAAACCCTAACCTAATTTTTTTCATAACAAACAATGATCACATGCCCCTTGAAGGCCAACCAGCTTGGTGGTTGGTTTCTTGTGTTTTGTACTCTCTTTTAAGTGGTGAGCCATGCTGGGTATGATTGATCTCTCCATTGAGAGAATGGGTGTCTGATGGTAAGGCATATTTTTATGCTTTTATGTTGGTACTTTTAAGGATACAAAACAGAACTTGTCTTTGATTTGAAGCATGTTTTGAACTTGGAAGGTTGTTGTTATCCTGTCAGACGGTTTGCTAACTACAACCTATTAGTGATATCATTTGAAATTTAACTTTTTTCATTAAATAAACATGGATAAAAAAAACTCTTTTGGCTACCCTTTCTAAAGGGGCATGTTTAGTGGGATCTTTAAATCCCATGTTAAAGGATGGAAAGGTCTCTAGTGGGATCCCTATATCATTAGATCCGGCCTAAAATCCCTCTCTTAAGGGATCTTTAAGAGAGCAACATAATGACCATTGAGCGCAATTTTTGGCGATGAACAATTGGATGATGTGTCTGACAATCGCCACTCTTCACCTTGATTCATTTTAAGGGATTATCCTTTTTTCCCACTATTCAAACTCCATCCCCAAACCTAGGGATCCCATGTTAAGGGACGGGATTTAGGGATTCTCACTGAACTTGTTCTTACGAGGAACACCCTCTCCTCTGCATTCACTCATTGCTACAAAGAGTAGGGATTGGCATGCATTTTTTTTTTTAAATGTTTTAGACTGCTCTATGTAGCCTACATGAGATGATCTAAAGGCTGAGTTTGGATGAAGATGGTGAAGATGTTCTCCATGACCATTAGATCATCTTTACAAAAAAAAAACCCTCACATTTGAAAAAACTTCTAACCCAATCCTTAGTTGGATATCTGTATGCCTAAATAAGGTCAAGACATTTTACATAAGATATGGTCTTCCGGTGACTGGGACCCAAATGTTGTTTAATGTAGTTTTGAACTCTACAGTGAGGCACACCCGAAATAGATGCACCCACCTAAAAAATGAGATATTTCTGTCCTGCTTCCTACAAGTTCCCTGGTTCTACCTCCTTTACTCGTTTTACATGTTCTGTCCACTTTATTCTTACATTTTACTTACACGTATCTGTGCGGCCAAAGTGGAGTTAAGATCATCCTGCAATTACCTCCATTTTAACTCGACGGACAAGTATAAGCAGTCTGAGAAAATGGTGTTAATAAAGAAAAAAAAAAAGAAATGTCATTCCTCTTATCCATGCCTTTTTTATTCTTCTTTTTAATAACCCACCTTAAGGTTGCATCTTATTCACGATCTAGAGATGAGTTTTCAGAAAAAAAAAAAAAAAAAAGCTAGTATACAATTCAAAAGTTTAGGTTAAATTTCCTTTATTTTTTTTTTATCTCTTGAGGTGATCCGGGTCTCTTTGAGCACCCCATTAATCCTCATGGACTGGCTACGGACCACAACCACTACCAAGTCATAAAAATTAATAAGATATTATAATTTTTGACATGTGATTAGCCACGTGGGGGAGTGGAACTCTGAATTGAACTTGTGAAAATGACTACAATCTCGCTTTAAAAGCATCAACGTCTTCTTTCTTTTCTTTACTTTTTTTTTGTTCTTCTCATTTTCATACTTTATACCTAAGTAACCAATGTGCGGAGCAACGGTTCTAGGTTGTATTTGAAATTGAAAAAACTAGTTTTAAGTAAACAGGATTTTTTGAATTCCAGGTTTTGCATAACGAATGAACCATATCCCAATCATGAACCAAATGTGACCTAAGCCGGAACAGATTCAACAATATCCCAACCCCGGAAAAACTTTGTAGAGAGAGAACCTAATCCTCAATGGAAAATATTTTAGTAACCAAAACTGACGAAAACCTTGCTCCTACTTCCAAACTGGGCGCTCTAACTTCTTGTTACTAATATAGGGAAAATGTTCTTTTAACTTCGCTTTCTGAATAAACCATCCCAAAAAAGAGTACACTACATTCTCGTATGCATCATAGCAAACGATTAAATTCAACGATACTCATTTTAGGGTTTTTTCTAAAAATCCCCAAAAAATTCATATCACCACTCCCCTGGTACCATAATCACCACCTGACCACCACAACCATCTTCAGCAGCACCATTGATACCAACACCACCACTGCTCCACCACAACCATCGCTCCACCACAACCATCGCTCCACCACCTTCACCATAGCCAGCTCCACCACCTTCACCATAGCCAACACCACCACGACCTCTCATTACCATAGTACAACCACTACATATAAGACCATCTATGCTACTCCCTCCACTACCACCACCACCACCATTGTCGCCAGTCGCCACATCCACCATCATATGACTACTGCCACCATGACCATACACAACCATCATCGTCCTCCCTTGACCAGTCCCACATCACGACCACCACTACATCCCACGAAAGATATTCATTTAAGTCAGGCAACTTATTTAGTTATTGTATGATTTAATAATCTAACTATTTGGTGACATTTCTCTTATAAATCATTTGAAGGAGATGGATTTTCACTGATTGTTTTTTGACCGAAAAACAATTCATATAAAATGGTTACCAGACAGCGCTCTCCATAATAAATACAAAACCATAACCAAATATAATCATTTATATAACACCAAGCAAATAAAACCATTTATATAAACCAAGACGTGACATGGTAATATATTTTCCATCAAACTTAAGGGAAACATGATTCGAAAATTACGAGAATACGGCACACATAAACTACCTTGATAATCTCGATAATCTCATAGCAGGACACAGTACTGGAATCATAAGAGTATCTTTTCATAAAACAACCAGAGGAAAGCCTCATTTATGCATCTTCATGACCTACCAAGGCAAGAAGCAAATCTTCATAATCCCCATGGGTGTCACTGATAATGGCACGATCCAAAGGAACGCTGTTTCTTCGGTAGTACTCTTCCTTTATCTGTTTCATGTCTACCTCTGCTCGAGTTGTAACAACTCGAGTAAGAGCCCCCTCATCTGTTCCCTGCTTGTTGATTGCCGATCGAAGAACCTCCTCAAAATACTTTTCAGGACAGGTGAAACACTTTATTGCAGCTCTCACTGCTCCAAGGAATTCATCCTTGGGATCAGACTCGAGATCCTGTAAAAAGAAGTCTCTGGTTTAGTTTAATGGTACCATATAGCAGTTTTTTAAATCAAAATCAACGCAGTTGTATGGAAGCCAAATATGGGAAACAATCTTAAAAGGAAATATATGAATTGGATCAAAGCATATCCAAATAGTATGACTTTGGAGATGGACAAGGCTTGAAGAACAGAGACATGATTACCTTGTCGATAGCATTACCAAATTCATTGTTGTAGTGGTTGAGGGTTGCATTGAGCTGAACTTTGCTCCTTGTAGTTAGAATCCTGATGACTTCGTCATGATTGTAGGCCTTCTCAGTAATATGGTCCCGGAGTATTTTTGCCTCTGATTTTGCCAGTCTCATGTTCACCTCTGGTCCTTCATATCGGTACGAGGTCACAAGAAGTACCAACAGCTGTGCAGAAATAATACTTCAGTATAATAATAACAAGTCCAAGCATGACAATTCACATCAAAAGAAGATTTAAAATCATGAGATAGGAGGAACCATATGCTACAAATCTATGGGGATTGGAAAACACATGAAATGCAACTAATAATGTAATATTTGAGTTGAACTTAAAGAATCAATGTGTATAATCAACTATTGATGATAAAGTTTTGGTCCGGCCTTTAACAAAGACTGTCATGCGGTCACTAGTTTCTATCAAGATGTTAGCATCTGATTTCAGAACTCAAATAAGTATTTCTTGGCAATCAAAAGAAAGTGTTGAGAAAATATACCATCATCGTAGGTGATCAATCTAGTTAGAGTTTTCTCTCGATTACGGAATGCAGGATCTTGGAAGTAAATGAATGAATAAATAAATAACACTCACGAAGTAAATAAAGAAGAAGTAAATAACTCACTAGACACGCAAGATTTATAGAGGTTCGGAGCTAGTCCTACGTCCTCTTTGAGTCTACTATCCAAGACTCCTCTACGCTGTCCTCAGAGAGTAAAAGAAAACTCTCGGTAATCACATTATTGTCATTCACCATGACTTTTACTCCATCATCTGCGGCTGCAACCACATTGATCTCCTTCTGTTGATCACCGTTGTTTCCACCATTTTTAGAACTTTTTCTGTCTGGACAGTCTTTCTTCAAGTGTCCTTCCTTGTTGCACGTCCAACACACACCTCTAGGTTTGGATTTTGATCTCCACTTAGATTTGCCTCTAGATTTATTTGAATTTTTGTTAAAATTCCTGCCTCTATCATATTGCATGTTCAAGGAAGAGTCTGAAGAAGAGCTAGAAGCGGTATACCCTCGTTCTAGTCTCCTATCTTCTTCACCAAGTATCATAGCCGTTACATTTTCTAATTTTAATTTTTCATTCCCCGTCGAGTTGCTGATAGACGTGACAGCCGTATCCCAACTTGTTGGTAATGAAGACAATAACCTTAAAGCTTTGACTTCATCCAAAAATGTAATATCAACCTTGGATAATTGTGAAATAATTGATTTGAACCTTCCAAAGTGAACTTATACTGTCTCGCCTTCATTCATTCTTAAATTAAATAATTGTTCGCATAACATAATTTTATCTGAAGCCGACGACTTTTGATATAACCTTTCCAAAGTGTCCATTAAATCTTTTATTGTAGAAATTTCATCTACATTGTTGTACACTTCTTCAGTAAGGCACCTACGGATCACGCCCACACACTTGCGATCAAGAATAGACCATTCTTCATCATCGAGTTTTCCCTTCTTTTCTACTCCACGTAATGGAGCATGAAGATCTCTCTTGCATAGATAGTCCTCCATCTGTGACTTCCAAAATGAGAAATTTTTGCCGTTGAAAACTCGAACCCTTGCAACGTTGTCTGATTTATCATCCATAACTCCCGTGCCGATGTTTACCACCTGCCGATGAATAGTACCGTAAGAACAGCACCACTATTCACGAATTTACTATTCACGTGAATTGGTACTGTATTCACTATTCACGGCTGAATTTGCACCATATGAATAGTACCACTATTCACGTATTCACTATTTACGGATGAATAATACCTGCAGCTTTGACACCAGTTGTTGAGAAAATATACCCTCGTCGTAGGTGATCAATCTAGTTAGAGTTTTCTCTCGATTGTGGAATGCAAGATTTTGGAAGTAAATGAATGAATAAATAAATAACACTCACGAAGCAAATAAAGAAGAAGTAAATAACTCACTAGACACGCAAGATTTATAGAGGTTCGGAGCTAGTCCTACGTCCTCTTTGAGCCATACCAAGCTAATCCACTATAAACAAGGAAATATAAGTGTACAAGGAGTTTACACTCACTACCTCTTTTCTCACAAGAGATTACACTCCAGAGACTATCTCAAGAGAGATTACTTCTCTCTCTCACAATAGCTTAAGACTTAGTCGGTACAAATATAATGAGGGAATTTCATCTGTATATGTAGGCAGTTAATGAGAGGGATAGTCAAAAGAAGGCTGCTTCACCTAATGCTCCACCGAATTTCGGTGGGATGCTTACTTTGACTAAAAGAACGGTTGTTCAAAGAAAGAGGCTGAAAACACCTAGTAATGATGAATATTTTGCTTTAGAAAAAAGAGAAAAAAGGCTGATTGGTGATGTCGGCAAAACAGCTCCATATACACAATAGAAAGCACATGTTCTAAAAAGAGATTTCGAGAGATAATAACTATGATGACTGTGTTGTGTATATGGAGTTGTTTTGCCGACATCACCAATCAGCCTTTTTTCTCTTTTTCTAAAATAAAATATGCTGTCATCATTACTAGGTATTTTCAGCCTCTTTCTTTGAACAACCATTCTTTTAGTCAAAGAAAGCATGCCACCGAAATTCGATGGAGCATTAGGTGAAGCAGCCTTCTTTTGACTATCCCTCTCATTAACTGCCTATATATAGAGATGAAATTCCCTCATTATATTTGTACCGAGCAAGTCTTAAGCTATTGTGAGAGAGTGAAAAGCGATAGAGAGAGAAGTAATCTCTTTTGAGATAGTCTCTGGAGTGTAATCTCTTGTGAGAAGAGAGGTAGTGAGTGTAAACTCCTTGTACACTTGTATTTCCTTGTTTATAGTGGATTGGCTTGGTATGGCTCAAAGAGGACGTAGGACTAGCTCCGAACCTCTATAAATCTTGCGTGTCTAGTGAGTTATTTACTTCTTCTTTATTTGCTTCGTGAGTGT
Source organism: Macleaya cordata (assembly GCA_002174775.1). Classification (NCBI taxonomy): domain Eukaryota; kingdom Viridiplantae; phylum Streptophyta; class Magnoliopsida; order Ranunculales; family Papaveraceae; genus Macleaya; species Macleaya cordata. The sequence goes on from MVGT01004510.1 coordinate 84,869, forward strand.
TATTTATTTATTCATTCATATACTTCCAAGATCATGCATTCCGCAATCGAGAGAAAACTCTAAGTAGATTGATCACCTACAACGAGGGTATATTTTCTCAATAACTAGTATCAAAGCTGCAGGTACTATTCATCCGTAAATAGTGAATACGTGAATAGTGGTACTATTCATACTGTGCAAATTCAGTCGTGAATAGTGAATACAGTACCAATTCACGTGAATAGTAAATTAATGAACAGTGGTACTATTCTTACGGTACTATTCATCGGCAGGTGGTAAACATCGGCATGGGAGTAATGGATGATAAATCAGACAACGTTGCAAGAGTTCGAGTTTTCAACGGCAAAAATTTTCTCATTTTGGAAGTCACAGATGGAGGACTATCTATGCAAGAGAGATCTTCATGCTCCATTACGTGGAGTAGAAAAGAAGGGAAAACTCGATGATGAAGAATGGTCTATTCTTGATCGCAAGTGTGTGGGAGTGATCCGTAAGTACCTTACGGAAGAAGTGTACAACAATGTAGATGAAATTTCTGTAACAAAAGATTTAATAGACACTTTGGAAAGGTTATATCAAAAGTCGTCGGCTTTAGGTGGAGATCAAAATCTAAACCTAGAGGTGTGTGTTGGGGTGCAACAAGGAAGGACACTTGAAGAAAGACTGTCCAGACAGAAAAAGTGCTAAAAATGGTGGAAACAACGGTGATCAACAGAAGGAGGTCAATGTGGTTGCAGCCGCAAATGACGGAGTAAAAATCATGGTGAATGACAACAATGTGATTACCGAGAGTTTCCTTTTACTCTCCGAGGACAGCGTAGAGGAGTCTTGGATAGTAGACTCGGGAGCTTCTTTCCACGCTACAGGTAATAAGGGGATCATGACCTCCTACAAGGAAGGGTACTTCGGTCAAGTCTTCCTTGGTGATGGTGAAGCGTGTGATATCATCGGCAAAGGTGATGTGAACGTGAAAGCCAACGGTTCAACGTGGAAGCTGAAAGATTTCCGACATGTTCCAAAACTGAGAAGAAACTTGGTTTCTGTGGGCCAAGTTTGTGATGACGACTGTGATGTTCACTTTTCTAAAAACAATTGGAAAGTAACAAAGGGAGCTATGGTGTTAGCTCGAGGACAAAGGTGTGGTACTCTCTACCGGGTTTCAGAAGGACCTACTCTAGCAGTGGCTAGTGGTGGGGAAGACATCGGCTTATGGCATAGAAGACTGGGACACATTAGTGAGACGAATATGAAGATTCTGCACAAAGATGGTCATTTACCGAAGGTAAAATTAGTTGAGATGAGCTTTTGTGAAGATTGTGTTCTTGGAAAGCAAAAGCGGGTTAGTTTCAACAGAGGAGGCAGAAACTTGAGGAATGAAAAACTGGATCTGGTTCATACAGATGTTTGGGGTCCAGCAGATGTCACTTCTTATGGTGGTGCTCAGTACTTCGTTACCTTCATCGATGACCATTCGAGAAAGGTATGGATTTATTTCATGAAACATAAATCTGACGTGTTTGATGTGTTTTAGACATGGAGAGCTTTGGTTGAAACTGAAACAGGTCTAAAGCTTAAATGCATAAGGTCAGATAATGGTGGTGAGTATGATAAAAAGGAATTCTTACAGCTATGTGCTACTAGTGGGATACGTTTGGAGAGAACGCTCCCAAGGACACCACAGGAAAATGGGGTAGCTGAGCGTATGAATTAGACGCTAAATGCGCGTGCCAGATGCATGAGTACAATCAGGGTTGCCCGAAGCTTTTTGGGCACATGCTACAGAGACGGCTGCTTATCTAATCAATTGGACACCCAGTAGTCCATTGGATATGCGGATTCCAGAAGAGAATTGGACTGGTAAAAAGGTAAACCTTTCTTATTTGAAAGTTTTTGGATGTGTTGCTTATGTTCATCTTAATCCTACAGAGAGAAAAAAGATAGGTCCTCAGGCAAAGAAGTGTATCTTCATAGGCTATGGAGGTGACTCATTTGGATACAGGTTTTAGGACTACGAGAGTCACAAGGTTATTCGAAGCAGAGATGTAACCTTCAATGAAAATGCACTGTATAAGGACAAGAATGCAACACAGCTCCAATGTGATGAATTCGAAACTCAAGTCGACAAGGCAAAGTATATTGACATGAGTGACATTACAGGGATGACAAGTAGAACAGTGGAAGGGGAAGAACAAGCAGAGGCTCCATGGGAAGAGGAACCTCAAGTGCAACAAGAAGGTATTCCAACTGCAGTGGGAGTTTCTCCCACAGCTCCACAGGATCAGTCACGTATACAGACTGAAACATCTACGGTGTTTGTTCAAAGAAGATCGTACGGACTCCTAAACCAAATCCAAAGTATATGAATACAATGGATCATTTGTTGCTTACAGATGGTGGTGAACATGAACATTTTGATGAAGCGCTCCAGGTTAAAGAATCTAGTAAGTGGGAACTTGCTATGAAGGATGAGATGGACTCACTCTCACAGAATGACACTTGGGTGTTAGCAAAGTTGCCGAAAGGCAAAAAGGCGTTGGAGAACAAGTGGGTATATCGGCTAAAGAACGAAGCAAATGGAGACACATGCTACAAGGCGAGGCTCGTTGTGAAGGTATTGACTACAATGAGATATTCTCTCCAGTTGTGAAGATGACCACTATCAGAGTTGTGCTTAGCCTAGTGGCTTCACAAGATCTCCACCTTGAGCAGTTAGATGTAAAAACTGCATTTCTTCATGGTGACCTTGATGAAGAAATTTATATGAAGCAACCAGCTAGTTTCATCGAAACAGGCAAGGAGGAGATGGTGTGCAAACTCAAAAAGTGTTTGTATGGTTTAAATCAGGCTCCAAGACAGTGGTACAAGGTGTTCGACAACTTCATGTACAAAAGTGGCTACTCGAGATGTAACGTAGATCACTGTTGCTACACCAGAAGGTTTGAAACTGGTTACATCATTTTACTATTGTATGTAAACAATATGTTAGTTGCTGGAACTTCTCTACAGGCAATTAAAAATCTGAAGGCGCAATTGGCAAGTGAATTTACCATGAAAGATCTTGGTGAAGCACAACAAATTCTCGGTATGAGAATCAGTCGGGATAGGCATAAGGGAACTCTTATGCTTAATCAGGCTGAATATATTGAACGGGTTCTAAAAAGTTCAATATGGAGAGTGCTAAGCCAGTTAGCATACCGCTTGGAAGCCAGTTCAAGCTTTCAAAGTTGCAGAGCGTCACAACAGATGCAGAGAAGGATTATATGGCAAGTGTGCCATATGCTTCAGCAATTGGGAGTCTTATGTACACTATGGTGTGCACAAGACCAGATATTGCCCATGCAGTGGGAGTAGTGAGCATGTATTCTAGCAATCCTGGTAAGCAACATTGGGAAGCTGTAAAGTAGATCTTCAGGTACTTGAAAGGTTCCACCAATGTACCTTTGTGCTATGGAATGGGGGACTCCATTTTGAGGGGCTATGTGGATGCAGACTTTGCTGGTGACCTTGATAGAATGCGAAGCACGACAGGGTATGTCTATACTCTGGGGTCTACTGCAGTGAGTTGGAACTCACGGTTACAAAAGTTGGTGACATTGTCAACAACAGAAGCAGAATACGTGACTGTTACAGAAGCCAGTAAGGAGATGATATGGATGAAAGGCTTGTTAGCAGAATTGGGGCAGGAATAAGAGAACAGTGTTCTGTATAGTGATAGCCAGAGTGCTATTCATCTTGCCAAGAACTCAGCATATCATGCCAGGACGAAACATATCGACACCAGATATCATTTCATTAGATCTATGTTAGAGGATGGCGAGTTATTACTCGAAAAGATTCTTGGTTCAAAGAATCCAGCTGACATGTTTACCAAAGGGGTAACAGTGGAAAAACTGAAGCTTTGCAAAGCTTCAGTGGGTCTCTTATTCTGAAGGGATAATGAGGTGAGCCGCATCAAGGAGATTATGTTAGCATCAAGAATCCAGGTTGAAAAGGGAAGGTGATAGTGTACTGTAGATCTGGGGTTGAAGATCATTCAGCTCCAAGTGGGAGATTATTGTGTATATAGAGCTGTTTTGCCGACATCATCAATTAGCCTTTTTTCTCTTTTTCTAAAGTAAAATATGTTGTCATCATTACTAGGTGTTTTCAGCCTCTTTCTTTGATCAGCCATTCTTTTAGTCAAAGAAAGCATGCCACTGAAATTCGATGGAGTATTAGGTGAAGCAGCCTTCTTTTGACTATCCCTCTCATTAACTGCGTATATATAGAGATGAAATTCCCTCATTATATTTGTACCGAGCAAGTCTTAAGCTATTGTGAGAGAGTGAAAAGAGATAGAGAGAAGTAATCTCTCTTGAGATAGTTTCTGGAGTGTAATCTATTGTGAGAAGAGAGGGAGTGAGTGTAAACTCCTTGTACACTTGTATTTCCTTGTTTATAGTGGATTGGCTTGGTATGGCTCAAAGAGGACGTAGGACTAGCTCCGAACCTCTATAAATCTTGCGTGTCTAGTGAGTTATTTACTTCTTCTTTATTTGCTTCGTGAGTGTTATTTATTTATTCATTCATTTACTTCCAAGATCTTGCATTCCGCAATCGAGAGAAAACTCTAAGTAGATTGGTCACCTACGACGAGGGTATATTTTCTCAACAGACTGAACCATTACTGGACTAGAAAGCTTCTGGTAAGCATCAATATACCAGGTCTAGAGAAGTAAGCTGTACCTTGCGGAAGTCCCCAGTTGTGTGAGCTGCAACATCTTCTTCAAGGGATTTCTTAAAAAGACAATGATAGGCTTGTCTCACCAAAAACAGTTCATGTGAAGACCTTGTACAAGCTATTTCCAGAAGAACCTGGTTGCTTGCAGTCCATTTCTTTGTAGCTTTATTAGCCAATACAGCATCTCGTTCAGCAGGATCCAATGTCCACAAAAGCAATGCACTCTGTTTGAATCACATTAAATATGATGAGAAGAAGTAAACAACTTCATAATTTTTAGCAAAGGCGTTCATCAACCCCAGCTGCCTTATGAATAAAAATATAGCTAGTCAATTGACTCAATTCTAGAAAATAAAACATTGCATTTATTTCATTTGTTTACCCACTTATCTAACAGAATAGAGAAAAATAAGTAAATAACTAAAATTCATGATGTCGAATAGCAAATTTTTGTAAAAACATTGGAGGAACCAAGTAGAACCAATTAGAATAAAATTATCTATTAGAAACTTATAACAAATATTTGTTGGAAAAAGAGTGAGAAAATACAATTTTGAATTTTCTAGTATATTTTTTCAAAAACAAATTTTATTGTAATAAATCACAGATTCAAAAAGTTTACTGGGCAGGTTATCTGTTCTTTAAGATAGTAGAGCTTCCGCAATGTGCAATCAGAAACCGATCGACACTATCTCCAGCATTCAACAAGCACAATATCAATCTGAGTCTCTTCTAGTGGTTGTACTTTTCAGAGACTACTAATTGCCGTCTAATTTTCCAGAAAGAGGAACCTAAGATCTATTTTCAGTTTGGCATAAATTTATTTCAGAGAATGAAATTTTGAAATTCAGTCTAAAAAAAAATTGAAACAAAAACGCTTGTATACTAGGTCAAGAAAGTGCTGTTGTTGGATCTGTTTCCATTGGTCGATAAGAATCACTTTGTCTCATAACAGAGTCTACATAGACTACATTGCATAATTTGCATCTATAAAACAGTATTCAATGTGTCATCACCTGAACTAGAACACCTAAAATTCCAGCTCCTAATGGAGTCTAGAAAAGATAAAGAAAAAGCAAATAGTTCATTTAAGGTTATTTCTGCCCAAAATTAAATAAAATTCCTTCCTGGCTCTCTGCTAGAGCAGTTCTGGACTAGAATTAGAATTGATTCTATGGTTCTAGTTACAGACTCTGGAGTTGGTTCTCAGGGGAAAAAATAAGTGACTCCAACTGCAAGGGTACATACGACAAACATAAAGTGCATCGGTGATCACCCAGTACGTACATGCACATTGTACAGTTGGGGGACTTGAACAAAGACCCAAAGGCATAATTCTTTTACCAATGCCACTTGAACCACTAAGCCAATCAACTGATTGTATTATAATGTTCTTTTATCAAACTATACTCTCAGATATTTGAAACAAAACCAAAATAGTCCAGAAAAACTGACCTCGAAGTCACTTGAAAGTTCTTTATCCAGTGATTTGAGGAGATCTTCTCCATATGTTTCAGCGTAAGTTTGTCTGATTAACTTGCGTTGTGCTGCATTCCTGTGAGCCAATATGGATATGATCAGCTTCTCATTTGTTCCCCATCCTGCAAAATTTGAACAAAACATCTCTGCATTAGTCCATCTAAAACATGAAATCAGAAGCATACAGATGCACAAATATTAAATACGTAATACACCAAATATTATCAGGGAACAACTCAATAATAGAAAAACTATAATATGCTTGAATAAAATAGCACAACTACAGAAGCAATCATCATCTAAAAACACTAAGTATTATTGGGCAACAACTCATGAGGATCCACCATATTGAAAGGACCATTCAGATGAGTCTCAGACCTAGAGACTCGAACAGGGGATTCATAGTCGTATAATGTTCGCCACATTTTCTATCCTAGGCAGACACCTAAATGCGTGAAAGGATGGAAAGGTGAGTGACCTAACTGCACATTCACTCCATGCCCCAAGCAGTTTTCAATTGCTTTGATATTTGCATCTTCAACTACCTATTGAATTCATAAAGATTTGCCGATTAAATAAATAAAAATGAAGTCCAAGAAAGAGGAGACCAATGGTTTGAGTCCTCTTCTTTTTTTCTTTTCCATTAGTTTTGCAATTTCATCCCCCATTATTGTCACCTAAGAGCTATCTAAAAAGCTCATTCAATAACATCGGTCTAGCTGAATGAAGTAATCAAAGACCTACAAAATAGATTTGATTCATTTAAAAGCAAGTGACGATAACCAGTAATAAGCTTAAGTAAATTGTCTTTATTAAGAGAGACTTCGTAATAGCACCTACAAACCATTCTCACAAGCAAAAGAAAATCTAAAATGTAAGCAGGATAATATATTGCATTGGATGCCAGGTACTTGAACTAAGCAATATGAACATAGATTAAAGGTCTAGTCATTGTAAAATTTCCAAGAAGCTTTCCTATAAGGCTCATTACTCATCTAGCTCGTGGTAAAATATATGGTAAGATCCAGACTTAGTGTTAAAGTTGAAAGAAAAAAAAAAACATTAGTGTCAAGGTTGGGGCAAGTTCGTTAATATTAGGGACACTGGGCCCACTCCTAGATCCATATAAATATGAAATGGACAACTCTCTTGGTAATTCCGCATCTAAACCACATATTCTAAGTGTAATAAGAATTCAATAATTGGATCTATTATTCTAAAACATCCAGACAAAAATGTTAGCCAAACCTAACAAAAATTTACTAGAGTACAGCCTGAAATACATGATCTAGTAGTATATTTAATTCCTTGTGAACTATTTAACTATTACAGAATCCGTACTTAAATCAAATCTAACCGACATATTATCCAAATCAAAAATGAGAAATTCCCCTCTTTTTCTGAAAAAAGTCTCTGGAATCCAGATCTCTGAAGATCGTAAACAAGAAAATCGATCGAGGTACAAACTGAATGAAACAGAATTTGATTCTAACCAAATGATACAAACACTATCACTGATCTAATACAATTAAGGAGTTAAACGATCAAACAAACTGCATTGATCGATCATCAGGACAACTCAGTTACGATCGTTAGAGAGAGAGAGGTAAAAACCGAAAGAGTCTCTGAAATCCAGATCTTCAAAGATCGGAAATCTGATCGAAACAGAATTCGATTCTAATAAGAACAAAATGATACAAAAACTATCATTGATCTAATATAATTAATTAAAGAGGCAAACGATCAAACAAAACTGCATTGACCGATCATCCATACAGGACAGATTCAATCGTTATACATTAAGAGAAAACAGAGCAGATAGATCGAAAAAAGTCTCTAAAATCCAGATCTCCGAAGATCGAACAAGAAAAAATAGGTACAAATTAACTGAATGAAACAGATTCGGATTCTAACAAAAAAAAAATCAGTGATCTAATAAAACTATCAAATAAACTGCAAGAAGATCATCAGTACTACTAAGTTAACGATCATTTTAGAGAGAGAAAGATTGAAATTCTAACAAAAATTACACAAAACTATCTCAAATCTAATAGAATTAAAAAAGTAAAACAATCAAACAAAGTGCAATGAAGATCATCGATTCATCCGTACAACTAAGTTACGATCGTTTTAGAGAGAGAGAGAGAGAGATCTAGAGAGATCTAGAGAGAGAAAGAGAGATGAACCATCAAAAGCTTTTTTGAGTTGTTCAGCATCTTCGGCAGGAGAAGGAACACAGGCAGGAACTGTAAGAGTGGACATTTTCTTTCTATTGTGTGTTTGTGAGGAATCGAAAACGAAAACGAAGAGATGAATGGAAATGTAATAAATTCGTTTTACTTTATATAGAGTGAAATTTTTTTGCGCAAATGGACGAAAATTTCTCCGCGTTTTTCATTTTTGTTTAATTGGTAATAGTTACCTGCACCAACTCGAAATAATCATTAATTTACTACACGTCCGTCTCTTGCATGGCGAGATATGAGTGGCTACACAATTAATCCATGTTCGTGTGGACCCATTCTCTTCTCTGAGTCATGGATAAGACTAAACTTGTTGGGCCCCCACTCCATCTGGTCCTCTCAGATCGACCAGGTTATTAGGGATGGAAACTAGGCGGTGCAAGACCAGAATTATGAATCCCCTGTTGGGGCATATTCCTTTTGGTGGGGAACTGGCAGATTTTTGCCATCCCTGTCCTATCAAAGTTGAATCTGGATAGATGGTGGGACACGAGTTTATGTAGCATTACACTCGATTGGGTTCCGTTATGGGTCAGATTTTAATAACATTGGTTTTTAGGACCACCAAAAGATTGACCAGATTTATTTTCAAAAAAATTAAATTTGAGTATGCCACATGGTTGAAGTAGGAGAGCCGCATCAGGTTGTTTTTTCCTGTTCCTAAAAGAAGTAAGAAGTAAAGCGCGAAAAAGAAAGGCAAAAATAAACGAACGACTCTGCTGGGGATCGAACCCAGAATCTCTGGTTTCGTAGACCAGCGCCTTATCCATTGGGCCACAGAGTCTTCACGTGTTGATTGTAAGTAAGTTGAATATAAATACCTATCCCCTCAAATCTTTAACAAAGTGGTAACTAGAAGGCTTTGATGATGCGTCAATTTTCAAATACAGGGACGAGCCTCCACGCGCTAAATGTGTGAGTTTTGTCCCGTCACCAATGCTGCACACGTGTAAGTTAGTAAATTATGTGGCACGTTATTTGGTTAACATCCTTCACAAACTCACTTTTCCTTCTCACACGTGTTAGTTGGCAAACTATGCGGCACACAATTCAGCAAATTCTCCTTTAAATCCATGTTAAATGTGTGATTTGGCAAACCCACCCCCCATACCTAGGGGTGTCAACGGGACGGTTTCGGATCGGAATCTAAAGGTTCCAGATCCGGTCCCGTTAATATGAAGCGGTTCCAGATCCTTCCGGTTCCAGTTCCGGAACCTCAATTGGTGGTTTCGGATCCGGTACCGCTAGGACCCGCGGGTACCCCGATACCTATTTTTAATTATTATTTTTTTAATTTTTTTCACATAAACCTATTTGTATTTTGTATTTTGTATTTTCATATTTTATTCAATTATAAAATTTATTTTATTATGAAATTTGTTATATAATAGTCATTGGTTTCTTCTTTTAATTAAAAAAAGTTAAAAAAATTAAAAAAATTATTATATAATAGTAAATTAAACTATAAAATTATAAAATTTATACGGAACCGGGTACCCGCGGGTACCCATTGGGTGGATCCGAAATTTAACGGATCCAAAACGGGTAGATCCGAAATGGATCCGAAATTTATCGGATCCACAAAATGAGGTCCCGGAACCGCAAAAACGTTCCGGTACTGGTTCGGATCTGGGTATTTTAGTACCCATTAACACCCCTACCCATACCACTGCCTAAGACCATCACTATAGAAAAAATTTGCCTTTCTATCATCTCTACATGGGTGCACAAGTATGTGAAAGTAAAGTGTCAGAATAAAATGGGTAGTCCATCCTCCCATCTCCTCTAAACTTTGCTAAATCTTTCCTATATTTTTCTCCTTGAAAAATCTTTTCCTTCCTTGAGATTTTTTTTCCTATAGATATTTATCTACTACTTTTATTATTGAAAAATGCTTTACTTACTGCATTTTATTACTGCAAACCTTACTGCCTAGTCATCCATCGGTTCTCAAATAATCTCATACCCTCGGAATTTACGTCATTCCAAATTGATGCAAATACCCTCCTAAATTAACTTTATAGTAAGGTTTGCAGTATACTTTGCAATAAGTGTAGTATCACCGTTTATTATTATTATTTATTAATAATATAAATAGACATTATAAAGAAAAAATCTCTCTAAGAGTACCCAAAGATTTTACTCCCTAAATGGTTTGATTTTGTGTATTTTATTATACTTAAAACTTATGGCAACTTGATAGGATGTTAGCATGTATCTCTCCTAATAAATTCAACGTCAAGATCTTCCTAAAATTTATCAAGTTGGTAAGGATGGGTTTTCTTCTACACAATATTGGGCTGAAAGCCCTCCTTTTATACCAGTTTCAAGTAGAGGACAAGCAATTTTTGTTTTATAAGTCTAATCCCTACTTTTTAACGTTTTATAAGGAAAGGAGTTAATTCCTTCTTTTATTTTAAAACTCTAAAATTTTGGTACCTAAACTACCCTTCTCTTTGCTAACCACGTATATTTCTAACTGTTTTTGCTTGTATTGACCGATGACGTGGCAGAGAGAGAAAATAAGTTTTTTTAAAATTAAAAATGCTATAACTTTTAATCTACAAATTAGATATTTGCCAAATTTATATTTTTGGAAAGCATTTTTCAAGATCTTTAAAATGAGACCAGACAACAATACTAAATTCAAAAAAAAAAAAATCTTCGTAATTAGACTATGAAAACCCATAACTGCTTGTATAATAAAAACGGTTATGCAAACTATAGTTTGCATAGTAAAAAACGATGCAAATTGTAATTTGCATCAGCTATTTTAAACACTTTTGAGCATTTACACTTCTTTAAGTCTCTATGCAACTAGATTGAATAAGAAAAAAGTTAAAAAAATTACATTTTAAACAATGCAAACTATAATTTGCATAGTAAAAAACGATGCAAATTGTAATTTGCATCAGCTATTTTAAACACTTTTGAGCATTTACACTTCTTTAAGTCTCTATGCAACTAGATTGAATAAGAAAAAAGTTAAAAAAATTACATTTTAAACAATGCAAACTATAATTTGCATAGTAAAAAACGAATTTGCATCAGCTATTTTAAATACTTTTGTTTAAAATTATATTTTAAACAATGCAAACTATAATTTGCATTGTTTTTAAGCTTGGTAAATAGGTTTTTTCTGGATTTTTTTTTTTGAATTTGGTATTCATGTGTGATCTTGTTTTAAAGATCTTGAAAAATGCTTTCCAACGATATAAATTTTGTTCAAATCCGATTTATATTTTGAAAGTTATGGTCATTTTTATGTTAAAATTCATTAATTGAGATTTGCTAACGTGCACCGTCATTATTCAACAGATGGGTTTTTCGTCTTTTTACATCGCGCTAACGTGTGCCGAGGACTGTCCTTACATGAAAAAAAACATGTCCTCTACTTCAATTTTTTTCCCATGCAAGGGCATCCTACTCATTTTCCGTTTCTTCTAAACATAAAAGATATTCTCTATTAGTATAATTACTTGAGGGTGGGAAGAGATTATTTAGGGAAACATGTTGTGGGTGTCCACCCGCCCTTATGGAGAGGTCGACTAGGTCAATAACTATCCTCTAACTTCGTACTTTAAATAACCACCCTAAGATTCTCCTAATTTATCTCTTCCTAAAAAATCTAATTAGATGACTTAAAGTAACTAAAATTCATACCTTAAACCACCCACGTTTTTTTAAATGTGAGAGGGGTCCACACGTACTATCTACTATCATTCTACATTATCATTTATAAGTCATCACATGCTATTAACAACCTATTTCAAGGGTTGGAATTACTCCATAAACCCCTATATACATCAAACATAAATTATGTGTAGAACCCTAACTCCACACGTGCATGGCGCTGCATCCTCCAAAATTTTATTGGCAGGTTCCGGTTGGAGGCATCTTCCAATTTACATTTGTTGTTGTTGGTAGGCCCAATCTTATAGGCACCTACACTCTGGTTAAATGAGATTAAAGAAACCCTTCAAAACCCAAAAACCCACTCGACTCTAGTACCACCCAACGAGCTTGCCAATAACGTTTTGTTAGGTGCCTTTAAAATTTTCCTATTACTTTGACATACACAATTTCATTTGTTGCTGCAGTTTTTTTTTTTTTTTTTTTTAAAGGGTACACCACATTACATGAGTAGAACCTTGCTAGGCACCCTAGCAAGGCTCGAACTCAAGACCTCACTAATGTGAGGGGACGCCTTAACCATCCGGGCAACACCGGATTGGCCTTTGTTGCTGCAGTTCACTTCCCATTGGATCTCTAATGGGTCTAATTCTCCAATCAAAACAGCTTATAAAGAAAGGGTTGTCCTAGGTTTATATATTTCACAAATTCAAAGTACTCGACACTTCTACGCAAGGCTAGAGGTAATGTACTCGACCCATCCTTGGAACACCTCGCTTAAGTAGCATTTTCAGGTCGATTGGGCCTATACTCTCATTGAAATTCGGGTTACAAGGAAATAGTTGTCCAAGGATTGCACACCTCACAAACTTATAGGTGGTTCCCAAGCAATTTATAATATATACTGACACATACAAAACTAATTATGAAAGATAATTATGCCATTTAACTAAAAAAGATATATACATGGGCTTTTAGTACGATGGTTGTATATCTCTCCTATGATTTAGAAGATCTTGTGTTCAAGTCTTATTGGTTGTGTTTGCCATTAATTTGACCCATATAATATGTTAGAGCTTTTCATTTGGCTGTGGTGGCGACGTCTCTTCTTCTGTGGCGGTGACCTTCGTATGCTGCTCGTAGATGTTGGTGGGTTCTCTTCGTCAGTGGCGACGACTCCTTTGTATGATCTTGGCGGTGTTTCGTTTCTCACATACCTATTGCTACAACCAACACTGTATTTTTGCCTTACCATGGTGTTGCTGAATGAGCACCGAGGAAATGTGTCCATATCTTTGAGTCTTACTCTAGAAGGGGCGATTTGGGTGTCTAAGTCACTGATCAGGGAGGCGGCGATCGATCGCCAATCAAGATTTGTGTGGAATTTTAGAAACAATGGTTTCTGGGTCGTACTGGTTCGTGACCGGAATGCTGGAGGACCTTTCTGTAAGTTGTTGGTGGGAAGAAAAGGAAGCAATAACAAACCAAAGTTTAGCTTTATACCGGCGGGACACATGTTAGATGGCTGGAAGAAGCTTGGAGACAGAATTTTGGAAGTTTGCAACAGAGGATTAGAAACCATCGGGGAACTATTCAAGAAGGATTGTGATTTCCCTTTGTTGCAGAGAGAGCATCAAGATCCCTGGCGCACGGCACTGGTCTGTGAAGTAAACCTCAAGACGGTTTCTTGGTCAGAGATTGGAGGATGGATCAAAGAACGGTTTCAACTACAAAGTTCCTTTGACATCTTGCCATTCGAATCAAACAAAGCAATCTTGTTTACACAATCGGAGGAACAATAGATGTTGATGTGCGAAAAAGGTCAGTGGAGCCAAGGATTGTTTACCATTTCTTTAAGACATTGGACACTGGGTGTGAACGCCATCAGAGAAACCAAACACATGGCGGAAGGGGCTTTCTGGGTAGCGGTATCCGGAATTCCTTTCAATTTATGGTCTCAGGAGAACTTCACCACTATAGCGATGTTCTGTGGAGGAATGGAAGAAATCAGTAGAGTCATCTTGGATGGACGTGACTTAACAGAAGCAAGGATGAAGGTGAAGGGACCGACTCCAAAACTTCCATGGTGCTTCCCGGTTATCATCGGAGATGATCTGTTCAACGTCAGGGTTTCAGAAGTGCCAAACTCTGAAGAATTACAGGATCCAGTGGAGCAACGTGTCACCATCAGGGGAAATGACGGACACGTGGCCAGATCTCATACGACAATGGTAGATAAGTACGATGGTGGTGAATTGGGACGTAGCCCGAGGCAATTTTTTAGTGCGCCGAATGCTTTTCTTGGAAATCACTCTCGAGCAGAAGATGTCGACCTTGGATTTCAAACTATTGGCGCCAATCAAAAGAAATTTGACAGAGCTCCAACAAATGGGAAAGAAGGGGTATTTGAGGACCCTTTAATAGCAAGAATGGGCCCTCGAAGACTCAAGACCATTGACTCACGAGTGGGCACGGCAGAACCTTTTGGGCCAGAATTAAATAAGTGGGGCTACTCGAACCCAGCTAGAGAAGAGGTAACGGAGGAGTTAATCGATGAAGAGGATGAGATCAACTCCCAGCAGGAAGCCCAGGCAGGAGAAACCCAAGACGACAAAATATCACAATTGGAAGGAGGCTTTAGGTTTGACGTATTGTTGGAACATCGACTGGAATCCCCAGGTTGGCGAAATCCTACGTTACAACTGCCTGAAATTTCTGGTTGGGAATCTAAAAGGAAAAATCAAGTCCCAGATATAGTCCTAATAGAACGGACTCAGGTAGGCAACGATGTTCTGGGAGAGAATGATGCGAGGAGAATAGATCAAGGATCTCAAATTTGTAGAACAGAGTCACGGGAGGTGGACCGGAAAACGGAGGAGGATGAGAGGGAAACCGTGATGAGAACACCACGGAGAGAAGATGGTGAATTATCACAAGAGGAGGTGGTTCCAAACAGCTTGCCAACGGGATCGCCTGATCAGATTACTAGGAGACAATTTAGAAGTGTTCTTAACAATTTCAAGCGGGTGGCTCCATCAGTGGGGGTGAGATTTAACGGGACAGTGGAAGACCTTGATCGAGTTCTTACTCAAGCAGTGCAGGAACATCCGGAAGCATTTCAGGATGAGATGCAACAACAGTAATTGTAGTAGTCATCAAGGGAACGATGGTTTTAATGGTGAACTCAAATAATATTTTAATTAGCTGGAATGTTCGTGGGTTGAACAGTAGTGACAGAAGGAGATTACTTAAAAACCAGTTGCAGAGATGGAAACCTACAATCGTTTTACTCCAAGAAACGAAGTTGGAAGTCTGTAATAGTAGAATTGTAAATCAATTATGGAGCTGTAAGGAGAAGGAGTGGTTGGCTTTACCAGCAATTGGAAGATCAGGTGGTCTCTTGTTGATGTGGGATGGTAGCTGTATCGAAAAGATAGATAGTTGGGTAGGTAACTTCTCTATATCTTTGCAATGTAAATCCAATTTAGGTAATTTTGTCTCAGTTATTTCGAATGTATACGGGCCTAACCTCTCGGAAGATCGAAAAAGATTATGGAGAGAGNAGGTGAAGGTTAACGTGGCTCTTTGGGCAGAAGGATCTGAAGAAATGAAAGGCTTGGCAATTGAAATTGTGATAGTGAACTGGAAAACTGTAATTTTTGAACCACCATAACGTAGGAGTTTTAGATGTCTTTGCTTTTTGTGAGTTGATGTAAGCTTGATGTATAGCTCTTTTGTACCTCCTATTTTCATTCAATAAATGTTTTTTCCGACCAAAAAAAAATAAAAATTTGTAATTTGGGCAATAGTCTCTTATAAAAAAGGAAAAAACTATAAAAGTTGGATAGATATGCTTAACAATTGATGACAGAAATTTATCAGGTCCATTTAGTAAAATAATGTTTTTGAAATACATGAGCTCTTTTAAGACAACCTTAAATCAGAACATTTTTTGTGTGCATGAAATGATTTTGATTCTTTCATGGTTGCAGTAGTTCATAGCTGTGTTGGATACAATTATTTGCTAACCTGGTTGGTTGAATATTTAAGGTTGATTATATAGTTTTATCTACCACGCTGTCTTTTCTTTCTTTTTCATTATTATTTCTGCCAGATTTTTTTTATTTTTTTTTCAAAAAGGAAAGAAAACAGGTACTGTTTGATTTTTGTGGTTGAGTACCATTCAGCATGCCTCCTTCACTACAGTCCTATTCAAGTATCAATTTAATTCAGTAGATTTTGGCTTTTGCACCATCTCTTTACTTTTGGTTAATTTTTGTTAAAGTTCTCTCTATTCCCAACCAACTGTTCCATACATGGATCTATTTCAATCCATATAACTTAGAGAGAGAAAAAAGTTCGAGGCAAGTTATTAATAAATCATGTGAGCTAGTACAACTGATAATGATAATGTCTACTGTAGTTGACAGTTTAGACCCAGTTTCAATTCTCATCAGCATCGAGTTAATGATTTCGTAAAGAAATAAAAGTTCAGTACTTCACTTCTTTAAGAAAAAGGTTGTTAAAAAAATGGATGGACAGTAGTCAAATTACAACCGAGAGCGAAAAAGAGAATCATAATTAAACATGCAGATAACTACATATAGTATAGGGAGTACTTGAATATTCTTAATTATGCATATAGCATTCCAACATTTTTTTAATTAATTTGGTGTAAGTGGGATTTGAAAAATAGAAGAAAAAAAAATTGCAGCTTGATTTATTTTCTGACATGAATAATGATTTGGAATGAGTACCAAGGATTTAGAACACCATGCATGACCAGAGTTCATCCTGAATTTTGCTAAAGTAGTACACGCAAAAAGGGAGTTTGATAACTTAAGTAGTATCAAATTAAGACTGTAATTCATATTCGAATTAGCTAATTATAATGAAAATAGTTAAACTTTAATCCGGAGGCGTTGTATATTGCATGTGTTATTAATTAGTTCATTTAGCGATGCGCTTATCTTCGCAGACGTTATTCGGTAAATATACATATAAATTACGTAAAACAGTTGTACAAATTCGCGAATATATATCCTGAGTTTAATTGAGAGATCAACAATGAGAATGGAATAAGCCATATAGAAACAACAAACCAGTACTGGATATCAATTTACACATAATAATATATAAGAACTAAGTTTAACCATGCACACCATTACATATAGTTCTTAATTAAGTTGTTGATTACATAAATACACCAAATTACACATGATATCTAGGGGGTGTTGATTACATTTACTAATTAAACACCCAAATTAAACCCTAGCTGATGAGAGAGCTAGAGAGAGAGAGAGAGTAGAATTGCATGCTTATTATCTAGTTTAAAGAATGATTTCTCTCTCTTTTACCCTAACCATCAACCCATTCTTCATATGAAGGACTGCTGATGGTTTAGGACAAACAATATGACCTTCCACCATTTCAACATGGAAATTGAAAATAACATTTGCAGCTACCAATTTTAACTGAGTAAAAGCCATCTCCTTACCTACACAGTTCCTTGGTCCAGCATTGAATGTGTAGAACTTTGATTTTGGTTCATGACTTAGCTTCCCATCTTCTCCTATCCATCTCTCTGGCTTATATTCCAAACAATCCTTCCCCCACAGCCATTCCATCCTTCCCATTGCATACATTGATATTAAAACCTTCATCCCCGGCTTCACGACCGTGCCGTCCGGGAGTACGTCCTCCTTATGTACACCTTTCCTGTTAAGAGGCAATGGAGGATATAATCTTAAGGATTCACATAAAGCTGCATGTAAATACACCAATCCTTTCAAATCTTCTGAATTAAACACCCATGGCCTCCTTTCTCTAGTACTAGTATTAGTACTATGATGATTTTCCTTCATATTTTTGGAAAATAAAAGCTTTAATTCTTCTAAAATCTTTGATTCCACACTTGGGTTCGTCGCGATTAACCAAAAAAACCAAGCGAGAGACGTCCCTGTTGAATCTCGACCGGCGAAAATGAAGTTTAATCCAGTATCTTTAAGGAACTCATCATCTTTGGGTAACAAGTCATTCTTTTGTAGTTCATGAGAAGTCATGTAAATTTCTAGTAGATCAATATTATTACCTCCTCCTTCTCCTCCTCCTACTCCTTCAATCAAGTCTTTCCTCTTGGCAGAAACATATTTTCCCAAGTGTTCATTGATGACCCTAATCGCCTCGGCCAACTTCCTTTCCTTCCCTACCATCAACCAATTACACAACTTCCACCATGGCCTTGGCAATATATGTCTATAGAACACAGCTTCGGTTGCGTCGTCTATCGCCTTTGCAAGTACGTTATTTGGAAGATCTATAGCGAGGTAATTAGGGTTTTTTCCAAATACAACAGTAAAGATGCTATCAAAAGCAAATCTCAAGAACACATCTTCTAAATCCACAGTAGTAGTAGACTGTTTTGCTACATGTTCCAAAAATGGTAGGAGTGAATCCTGCACCACTTCTTTGCTCACTTTACCTATGTAACTTCGAAAATCCTTTGATGCAAAGGTCACATTTGCTAGTCTTCTCTGTGCATGCCAAGGCTCAAAATCCACAGTAAATATACCGTGGCCTAATACCTCAAACATATCGATATACTCAGGTCCTTTCGGATAATTCGCGAAATTGGTCTTCACCATGTACTCAACTATATTTGGATCACATGTGTACAACAAATTTAAACGCGCGAAAATGGTTCCTCGTTCAACAATCGTTGTACCTATAGTGTTTGATACTTCAACAGTCCAATCGTGAACGCGGTGAGCATTACGGAGGAGAGACGGTATTGCACCGACAACCGGCCACCATATCACGACGTCGTTCTTGTGTTTTACATACCATATAATGAAGAAGAAGCATAGAAATGCAAGAACAAGTTCAAGCCAAAACTGGTACTCTAAGGAAGCTAGCAACAATTCGAAGTACTCCATGAATGTTTTTTTTTTTCTTTTTCTTTATCTTTTGTTGTTAGATCCTCTCGCAGGTATATCTTGAGCTTAGTATATGAAATTAGATGGATTTATAGAGTGGATACCAGACATTTTTGGTAGCACATTCATTGTACATACAATACAAATACGTAATTGTAGCTAGACGTCATAAATTGTGACGGTCCAATTAGCAAAGAACAATTTGCATTTTATTATTTTACGTATAATATTACAATTAATATACGCATGTAGGAGCAAATTAATTAATAATGGGTCTTCCAGTTTTTGATATTTTAATATATGGCTAATTTTTTATTGGGATGTTATCCTCATCATTTAAATCAATTTCACCAAAAATTATATAATTATAAAACTCCTAAATTCATCAAAAGTCTGGTTGAAAAAAATGGACGGCTTATAAAATCATCTGACTTTTGATGGAGTTAAGAGTTTTAGAATGATATAAATTTTAGTCAGGACCATCCCTGAGATTTAGAGGCCGGCCTTGTACAAATACTGGAATTAGGGCCTACTTTAAATGCTCAAAAGAAGAAAAAAACATGTGTTACGATGAAGTTAAGAGATCACCGCTGAGAAAAAGAGCATAAAATTACTTTTGGCTTGCTCATTGTATCTATAATATTTTCTAAAAGAAAATTTTATATATAATAAAAGAGTAATGGTACGGGGAGATTTTTATATAGGAGTCAAATGAATAAGGGCTGATTTTTTGTGAAAATGATCTTCACACTATGCAAATCCTCATCACAAAAAACTATACCATTTAAATGCTTCTAACTCTCTCAAATTACCATCTAAATTTTAACGATGAAATAAAAGACTCAAAATTTCACCAGATCTTCAAATGGCCTAACATGCAAAATCTCTTGTAAGGTACCATGTATGTTAGTTTGCCTAATTAAAGTAAAAAATTAAATTACTTAAACAATTCTTCTTTACTTATTTTAAATTTTCCATCTCTTATTAATATAAATATTATCAGAGGGCCTTGTGCATAGAGGTAAAAAGGCCAACCGACTAGAGAGCTTTTTGCGATCGCACACCCTCAGAGTTAGACTTAATTTTGGTGAGAATAATCTAAATGATACATGAGTAGAACATCCCTATAAAAAAATCAGCATCATCTCTATGCGGGACCACACATGTACCTTGTGACTACAATGTCTATTTATGACCCATTAATAAAATATTCCCTTCCCTTGCGAGGTCCCTCTTAAAAGGAAATAAAAATTAAAAATGTTCCAAAATACAATCGACCTTTTTTTTTTTTTTTTGGTATCTTCAACTACTACGCTAAATTAGCTTAGATTTGTGGTTGCTATTATTTCTGAGCACCCAAAGTCGGACAAAAAAAATAAAATAAAATAAAAATTAACCATAGCTGCCAAAAAATTTTAATTTTTCAAAATAATTTTTCATCGTATAGAATATCTATACGTTAGTTCATTTTTTTGAAAGGGATAAATTTGATTCAAAGAAAAGATGCTAAGACAGCATCAAGAGAGAACAACAAGGAGCCACAAAGCAATGCCTAAAATATTACATACACAGGAGTTTATCCCAATCTCATGGTTGTCCCAACCTAGTTGTGATATTCATGAGAAAGGTGTCTCATTATTTTTTATATTTACTCCTTGTAAAATTTCCTCTCTCTTCTCTTATTCTTTCTTCTCTTCTAATAAAATTTCTTTTCCGATCAAAAAAAAAAAAAAATCCCAATCAAAAATAAAATCTTCACACTATGTCATACCCCTTCTTTGAAGAGCATCTTGAGTAGGAGCAGCCTTGAAAGCAATCTGCCCCCAGACAAAAAAAAGAGATTCTGGGAGGTATATTTGCATTCCAAACATAATCAGCTGGGAAATCTTTCTCGTTCTGGAGCTTGGGATATATTCTCAAAACAGGATTTGACGGAGAAGATTCCATTTTAGTTGTATACGGTAGATCGTTCTAAAATTTTTAACTTATAAAAAATTAGGTGATTTATTCTCATTTATTTTTTAATTTTTTGTGATTTATAATATAGATGAAAAAAGTATATTATTCTTCTTTTTATTCATTTTTTTTTAATTTTATAATAAAATGCAAAGAGAACAGCGGGGTACTATAATTTTTTTTAGGGTTAATTTAGTTTACCCCCTAGAATAATTGGCCAATCGGACTTACCCCCCTCAAATATCAGATATTGAACTTACCCCCTCAAACTAACGGTTTCCGTGATTCTTCCGTTA
Source organism: Macleaya cordata (assembly GCA_002174775.1). Classification (NCBI taxonomy): domain Eukaryota; kingdom Viridiplantae; phylum Streptophyta; class Magnoliopsida; order Ranunculales; family Papaveraceae; genus Macleaya; species Macleaya cordata. Next base: position 106,131 of record MVGT01004510.1, read on the forward strand.
GGTGGCACACGTGCGTCTCGCACGTTCCATTTTTTAGGGGGGTAAGTCCGATTAGCCAATTATTCTGGGGGGTAAACTAAATTATCCCAAAAAATGGTGTAGAGTAGAAATTAACCCTGAGAGAGACACCAAAATGGAGAGATGTGTGTTGGTGTTTAGGGATTTGATATTGACCATATAAAATTTAAGAGAACTTCACTATAATTGACTATATAAAAAAGATAAAAATATTAACCAATTATTCTAATTTATAAGGACGAACTTGAAAGACCCTCTCATCAAAGACACCAAGTGAGATTTGAAGAGAATTTGAACTATTTCCATCACTAAAAGCCCAAGTTCGACAAACAATGGTGATTCCTCCCCACCATCACCCATCTCTCTATTTTGGTATCTCTCTCAGGGTTAATTTCTACTCTGCACCATTTTTTTTGGGATAATTTAGTTTACCCCTCCAGAATAATTGGCTAATCAGACTTACCCCCCTAAAAAATAGAGCGTGCGAGATGCACGTGTGCCTTCTAATGGCAGAATCACGGAAACCGTTAGTTTGAGGGGGTAAGTTCAATATCTGATCTTTGAGGGGGGTAAGTCCGATTGGCCAATTATTCTGGGGGGGTAAATTAAATTAACCCTTTTTTTTATTTGTTTGATGGATACAGCAACGGTACCGCAAGCAATAACATCAACGTTACGTAAAACCGAAAAGGCCGACTCTATCCGCAGGTTCGTCCTTGAACCACTTGAAGTATTTATAATCCATCAAACTCAAACTGGCCGGGCATATGCCAATTCATATCATCAATAATGGTATTGATTTGGGGTTTTCAAATCATTATGTTTGTGTACTAGCTAGCTAGTATGATCAAATTAGGTGATGTAGAGGTCTGGAGTAGTTGAAGGTAGGGGTAGGACTTGGGTTGGGTCAACCCGACCAACCCGAACCCGACCCGGTATTTGGGCAAGCATGGGCGAAGGTTGTTGGGTATTTGGGCAAGTATGGGTATTATTTTGCCAACCCGTAGTCAAATTTGGGCAAGCATGGGCACATATACCCAAGCAACCCGTCCAACCCAAGAAACTTATATATATTAAGATTTAAATTAATTTTTAACATGGAAATATGTTACGAGAAAAAGAAAACTCTAATTTTACCATGTATTTTGAAAGATATAAATGGATAAATATATTAAGTTACTAATATAGGGTGGAGGTATTAAGACCCAAAACAAAAACTTTTCTTTTGTCTCATTATATGTAAAGTAAAATTATAATATTACTTAATAATTAAAACTCAAAATAGTATAAAGACAATTATGAATTTGGGTTGTTACTATATTTTGTTTAAATTTTTCATTTATTATATGAGTAGATTGTTAGTTTGTTTATCTTTTTAAACTATGAAGGAAATTTTATTTATTTAAGTTTATTATTTATTTTTTATTAATTTTTTATATTAATAATTTCATTCAATCATCTAAATTTATTGAAACATAGGTAACTAAACTTCTTATAGGTTTTGTGGGTTCTATGGACATTCTGGGTAAATGAGGTACAGTGTGGGAACGGCATGTCCAAAGCCTCTAACCCGTCCAACCTGCCCGAGTCCCACCCCTAGTTGAAGTTGTCTGCTAAAGACGTGCATGATCAATGGTTGATCCCTAACAATTCCATCTTTATGGGGTGGTTGTGGATTCAAAATTCGCATACTGGCATAGTACTTGATGTTGTTACCTGTTATTTTTATGGCGTAGTTTCGCTTTTTTTGGAGGACTGACCAAAATTCAAGAGTTCGTACTTGCAAATTAATGATATTTCTTCATTTCTTTTATGTTAATGACATTTTAGTTAATAATAATAATAATAATAATAATAATAATAATAACAATAATAATAATAATAAAACCTAAACATGTCCTAATTAGGATCTTCACAATGTTAACTCATGTGGGTAATGATGAAGATCCTACAGCTAAGCATATTCAGACAATAAAAAAAATGAAAGTCGATCCCACTCAAATCTTTAAATCATTTTTTTTTTGAAATTTTAATAAATAAATTTTGATTGACAAGATTAAATCCTGGATAGCTTTTAGGTTTTGTGTTTTGTTTAGTTTCTTAAGTTTGTCCAAATAGGCTGATTTTTGGATATGTATGTTATTTATACTATTTGGATCATATCTAAAAAAATCAGCTCAATCTAAGACCTCTAGCACCCTCTAATACCACGAACACTTACTTTAGACTTTAATAGTATAAATGAACGGCTTACATTTAAAGTGATTTGTTTGGAGGGTTAGATATTTCTGATTGAACTGATTTTTTGTAAATATGTTATAAATAATGATAATATTATGTCTACAAAAATTCAACTGATTTGAAGACCTCTAACTTGTAAAAAAATTCCTTGAAAAACAACCTTATCGTGTGCCCTAAGGGCACACGTTAACAGGACCCATTAAGAGCAAATGTTATTGTTGATACATTCTTGTATAAGTTGGATGAAATTAATTTGATAGGGAAATAAAGCTAAGTACGGCCGGTAGCTATCAACAAGTTGGTCCTTTTGATTGATTATAACATGAATCCTCTATTAATTTGTGCTGTCCGGAAGGCATACATGTCAACCAGTAGGATGCTGCCATTTGTACATTTGACTACGTGGCAATGTAATTAATCATTAATATTCTTCTACAATATTTGGTACTACGAAAAATCTGAGAAACAAAATTAGTGTTTGACAACACTATCTATGTCAACTCGTGATTCATTCTAAACCTACATTAAATTGTACAGCAATCTGTACAGCAAGTTGAATGTCAAAAATCCACCATGAATTGCATTTTGCTGTACAACTTAGTGTAAAAGTTGGTGTATATGTGTAGCATCACCCTTGTCGATTAAATTTGTTAAAAGGATTTTGTTAACGTGTGTCTTGGAGGAAAATGTTAAGGTAAAAGGGTTAATGTAATTTGTTTAGCCCCTTATCATAGAATGAGATGTTTTTTTTAATTACGTTATATTCTGAAAGTCTAAATTCGCCCTACGGTTAATGAATTTAACTGTAAGTCAATGTGACTATGGTTAAGGATCACACTATCACCTAATTAAAAATTACTAAGGTGATAAGAGTACAACAAAAATCTCTAACAAGAGTATTGACTTA
>MVGT01004510.1:109385-201627 GCA_002174775.1 Macleaya cordata
GTGACAAAGCCATACATAAGAAAATAGTATAAAGAACCTTCCCCATTACAACTCGTATTTTCTTACACATGACTCAATAGAACTTAAAACACGGATTGTATAAAACAACCTGTTTACTGCACATGCTCACAAAACAAGTCAAGGAATCTTATAAAATAATAAATACATACCTTGAAGAATGTTTAGAGCATTTAATGAAGGTAGAGATAATATCTCTCCTCCTTTTTCAAAGCTTCTCCCATCTTAAGATATCTTCCAATGGTGGTGAGTTGAGCTTTGCACAAGTCTTCTCTCCTTCACTATAAGTCTTCATTGGTTAAAAATTTAGAGATAACTTGCAAACTCTCATTGGCTATATTGAGTTTGATTTGACACGCAAATTGACAAAATCCATGAGGGAACTTATGGACCTTACATATTCATTAAGAGCAAATTTCTAACCCCATCAAAATGCAAATTTTTTTCCTCACCGTTTATTTCTCACCGTTAATTTTCAATCAACTTCAGAATAACTTTTGATAGGGTTAGAAATTTTAGAATAGACTAATTTTTTGTGAGGATGTTGCCCATGGTGAGGAGAACAACCTTACAAAATTTTAGCTCTTGAAGTGTATCTATATGGGCCCCACAGGCCGTTGTTTAAAATAAAAACACTCGATCAAGTGTTTACGTAGCATTACCCTTGTTAAATTAACGTTGATTTTTGTAAAATAAAAAAAGAAATGTACAAATACATGTGAAAATAAATTTTTAACTAAAAAAGTGTCATGCTCATTTTAGTCATTATACACATCCACAACACTTTAATACTAAAGTTTAACAGACACTCTAATGCTGCTTTTGAAACTCACAGCACTTGTAGAAGCACAATCTACCAAACGTTCAGCTGCTTTATTTTACAACTGATTATTTCTACAACACAGCTGAAAGTATTTTTTTAGAAATCACAGCAATACCAAACTGGCCCTTAATCAATTTAATAGTGTGAATGTCCGATTGACATTTAAAGTTATTTTTAAAGGGTTAGAGATCTCTAATTGAATTTTCCACTGACATCATCTAAGTAATGAAAATATAATATCTACAAAAAATCTCCTAATTTTGAAACCTCTAAGGTACCTGAAAAATATTGCAACTCTAACCTTACATAACCCAATAGCATTATTCGTATTATTAGTAACTATTGCAAGTTGGTGATAGTGATTGATGCTCGATCACTTTTTTGTGACAACGTTGACCACGTGGTCTTTGAAGCCTACATGAAGTTGTTTGTTTTTTGAGTGAAGATGATATATACTTATCATATCACCCCTTAGATCAATAGCATGTAAGCCCCACATGTCACTGTACATATAAAATGTACAAATAACACTGTACTCTGATCCATATTCATTATATATATAGATATAGATAATGAACTGTGCCGAATCAAGTGAGCCGCTTAAGCCGAGCAAAAAAAATAGGAGAGAGAAAGAAAGAGAAAGGAAGAGAGAGAATAACTTTGGGGGGTGTGGGGGGATTCTTTTCAGGGGACGATGCATGCATATCGCCCGTCCGTGATTTTTTTTTTTAAATTTTTTTTTTTAAATACTGGATATGTCTCGTGACATTATTTATTTATTTACACTTAGTATACACTTGCCAGTTGGGACGTATGGAGTCGATCGAAGGGCTAAATTTTTATTTTTTTTACAATGATCTCCTCAACGTCTAGATAACATCAGACTATACATCGTCAAAATATGGACAGCTCAAATAGAGCGATTATTATTGGGCTCTTTAAGGGACTATCTAACTGGACTCATATATATATATATTTAAAATTTCTAATTAATTCCATGAATTTTTTGTTAGAACTTTTAGAATAATAACATATAGGGGTCTAAAGAGTGATGAAAAATCGTTCTCATAAAAAACCCTCACCTCATCGTACCTATAGGCAATTAAGTTAACGAGGTCAAGAACAGAAAAAAGTTGGTCGATAAGGCAATTAATTTATTCATAAGGGCTCTCTTTTAAATAATTACCATATGCACGTCTGTATGTTCTTAAATGGTGTTTGATCCCATTGGCAACGGTCCTTATTCCCATTCGCTATCATGGTGAAGCCACATAGGGCACGTACCCCATGGCCCCAGCAGTTCTCTCATTTGTTTATTGGACCTTTTCTTGCACCAATTTTTTTTTGGGTACACTTTATTAATTATTTTTACATCTTATTAATATTTTTCTATAAGGATAACGTAGAGATGATCCGAAGGTTAATTTTATATGAAGATGATGTTCTTACTATCTAGATAAACATAACTCCATATTGGCTCCACGACAATTAAGATGATCATAATTGTGTCCCAAAAAAAAGTGGTCCGTCTACCATTATGGAGTCCTCGCTATATTTAGATTCAATCTCATCCACACTAAAAGCACACCATTGATATATGACTACTAATATTTATAAATAATTTTTTATTAAATTTACCCAACTTAAATTTTATATTGTCCGTTCTAAACAACTATTAATATAAAATAATGTATCGATTATGTAAAACCTACATTATAAATTACAAAGTAGTTTATTAGTTTTATCCAATCGACTAATTATTTTATAAAATTTGTACTGTGGATTAATAATTCGATCAAAAGTTATATGAATTTATTGATCCTTATCCGTGATCATATAATACATGTATTAAACGCACTTCTGTAGTAGATGGGATTGATATCAAAATCAAACTCAGCATTACATATATGCCCGCATCTAAAGATTTTTGTGTCAAACCAACTAACCAGTATGCAAGGTAGTTAATGATGCATGGCATAAATGGAGGCCACTAATATTAAATTCTACTTATTATGGTTTTTAGTGAAGTAGGTATGGATTTTTTTTCTTTGTTTTGGTGTGGATTAGGGGTGTCAATGGGTACCAAAATACCCAGAACCGAATCGGTACTGGAACCGTTTATTGCGGTTCCTGGACCTTATTTTGTGGATCCGATTGATTTCAGATCCATTTCGGATCTACCCATTTTGGATCAGAAATTTTTCGGATCCACCCAACGGGTACCCGGTTCCGTATAAATATTATAATTTTTTAGTTTAATCTACTATTATATAACAAATTTTTAACTTTTTTTAATTAAAAAAAATAAAAGAAACTAATGACTATTATACAATGAATTTTGTGATAAACCTAATTTTATGATTAAATAGAATATGAAAATACAAAATATAAATACTTTTTATATGAAAAAAAGCAAAAAAAAAAAAGTTAAAAATGGGTATCGGGTACCCGCGGATCCTAGCGGTACCGGATCCGGAACCACCAATTGAGGTTCCGGAACCGGAACCGCCTTCATATTAACGGGATCGGATCTGGAACCTTTAGGATCCGATCCGGAACCGTCCCGTTGACAGCCCTAGTATGGATATATAGGAGAAGTAGGTGGAATCTAGAACAAGAGTTGGTTTAAATTGATTATAGAAGTTAAACTTCACTAACAATATACTTTGGAAACCGACCAAAAAAAAACAATGTACTTTGAAAAAAAAAACAAATTAGTATTTGGAAATCGGTTTTGAATTTCTCGTAGTCTATTCGGACGGGGGATTCCTAAGTAGGCACTAGGGATTCTGATTTTTCTGGTCTGTTTGGCTGCCAGAAATCCCTAGAAACTTGTTTCCTAGGAAATATGTTTTCCAGCACATCCTTCATTCTAAATCCCACTCCCTTCCCCCCTTACAATTTACAAGGATTCATATTTCCACGGATTCCTTTATGGTTGCCAAACAAACCAAGGGATTCATGTTTTCTAGATTTCATATTTCCAAGGAATCATTAATCCCTTGGGAACACATGAATTCTACATCTAAACACACTATCAGTTTAATTCTGATCTTATCTGAGCCAATAATACCTTCAACGAAATAAATGATTTGTTTGGAAGGGGGATTCTAAGGTAGGGATTCAGTGGGGACCAGTGATTCATATTTTCCTGGTCTGTTTGGCTGCCAAGAATCTCTGAAAACTTATTTCCCAGGGAAATATGTTTTGCAGCAAATCCGTATTTTGAAGTCCCATCCCTCTTAGAATTTGCTAGAATTCTAAACTAAGGATTCACTATGTATTCACCCAACTCAATGCAGATTACACCCCACAAAATTAAAACAACAAAATAGTGATTTTCCTTGGATTTTAAGTGGCAGCCAAACAAACTAAATGATTCAAGTTTCTAAGGATTCATGAATCCATAAATTCTTTTATAGTTGCCAAACAAACTAAAAGATTCATGTTTCTAGGGATTCATATTTTCAAGGACTCATGTTTCCCTTGAATTCTACATCCAAACACACTATAGGTACTTATAATACTCACGAGTTTGATTCCTAATAGTTTTGGTTTCGATCTCATCAGAGCCAATAATACCTTCAAAGAAATATAATTTAATCAAAAAATTACAATAGCTCCATGGCCAAAGTTAAACCACCTTGGAGACATCTCAACTAGCTGCTCTAAGCTAAATTTAACATCCAAAAATACTGCAGAATCTCAATGATTCAAGCTAATCTTAGTCTCTACATTAACTTGGAAAGAGGCCGGCTAGCAATAATACTTTGTTATCAAATACCCTTATGTTTCTTTCTAAGACAACTTGGCTCCTTAAAAAGAGTGTTGTTATTGGGGCTCCCTAGTTTGGATGGGAGGCTCACCCAGTTATGAGGCAACCCCAAAATTTGCATTTGGTTAGGGGGGAGAGGATCTATTTTACTAGGGGGATGTGTTCTCATTTTTTATTTTACACCCCACCACCCTTAACTAAATACACCCTACCATTACTACAACTATCTCCACCACCATTAGCACAACCATGCCAAGATCACCACAACGACTTCTCAACTTCACTCGCTCCTCCACCATCGCCAATATTTTAGAGAGAGAAAAAAATTGAGAAAAAGGAGAAAGGAGATCTGGAGAGAAAGAGGGATCTAGAAAGAGAAGAGATTTAGATTTGAACAGAAAAAGTTAAATTTTTAAAAATAACCAACGTCATCGGCGTTCTGAAATTCGACAATAGAGAGTCAAATTTTTTAATAAAGTTCGACCGGTTCCTGTCAAAAAAGAAAATACATTTCAATAGGTCCTTGTTGAATTTATTTTCAACAGGAACAAGTCGAAAATATTTTGATTTTTCAACAGGTATCTATCAAAATTTGTTTGATTTTTCGACTCTGTGTTGTCGAATTTTTACAGTCGTCTTCATCATCTTTATTTTCTCTTTTAAAGAGAGAAAATGATAGCTAGATCTGATTTTTAAGTTTTAGATAGAAAAAGAAGAGAAGGAGATGAAGATATGGAGAAAGAGAAAGGGAGAGAGAGAGAGAGAGAGTACTAAAAATAAGAGAGGGAAGATGATAGTGATGGATGTGGAGGTGGTGGGGTTGGCATGTGCTAGAGGTGGTGGTTCTACCGGTAGTTAGAGTGATGGTGGTGGAGTGTAATTATTTTTCCTAGTGGGGTGTATTTAGTTGTTTTTAGTAAAGGGAGTCCTCCTTAGAAAAAACATAGGGTTAAGAGGAAAGTTCAAACTTGGGCTGAAACCTAAATTTTGAGCATGCCCCCAACCAAAAAGGGGACCCTCAATTTAAAAAGACTAGGTCGGACCATGGGCCAAGCCCAAACATTGTGGGTCAAGTTGTTAAGTCATTTTGTGGTTTCCAAGTTGAACGTACGGTACATGGACTGGTTCGGTTGAGTTTGCAGCTGTGCTACCAATGTTGCATCTCTATCTCAACTGGTCAAGTTTTGCTCGAGTCAATGTAAATCGTGATGATTTGATTCTAAGTCGATGACGATGGAATCCAGTTTGAAATGCCCGAGTTAAACTGGAATTGACAATTCGATAATGTTAGGATTATCAAAATTTAGTACCAAAAAGCACTTTCTAAATGACGTGTTAGTTGAAAATAGTAATTTTTTAAAATAGAGTATTTAATATTATGCCTCTCAAATCACTTGGGAATGTCATTTGAGACGAAAGTTTGCTCAACTCATAAACATTTTACCAACTGGGTTTGGGCCATGGAGTTGAGCTGCAATCTATTTTATTGAGTCCAGATTATTCATAGGCCCATTGACTCCGTTGACATTTTAGTTTGACCTTTCAACTTGAGGAATATTTGGTATCTCTTAAAACACCTAGAGTTTGATGTCTTCACCTCCCAAACGCCTGTTATATTATATACCATTTCAATCCACAGTGTCCCGCATTAAGCTATGGGCCCACCGACCGATGGACACTATTACTCAGCTTAATGCATGGTTTGGATCCGTTAGATCATGAGCACGCTTTAGTGCTTTTAAATCCTCTTTGGAAATCATCAATGACAAATTTTATTTGCACCCCACTTTCTCTTTTTGACATCTGAATTATTCTTACACTTTATTTACACTTTACATATAGTACTAGCATTAAGATAATTTGAATGAAGGGCTAATTTTTTTTGTATAGATGGCATTTTTTTACATATATCATCCTTTACAAAACACTTTTACTATCAGTTGCACTTGCCAACTAAATTAGTAAAGTTGATAGCAATAACCTGGGTTCAAATATCGCTTACATCTAATAAAATCAGAAAATATTAGAGAACATGCATAATCTAGGTGCGTACGAGTACTTTTGGTTGATGCAGATTGGAGTTAAATGTTTAGTAAGGATAGCTGTGGTTAAAAAGAAAAAAAGTGGGGTGGAAAGTGAAACTTGCAAATGGTCGATATGAGTTCAGTAAATGACAAGTGGACCTACTGCACACGTGTCAATTTAATTGAAAATAACATCAATATTTTGATGTCTCTGGGGATATCTTAAAAGGAAAATTGCAAACAAAGCAAAAGTGGGTAGCACGGAGTCGGTCCTGGTCCTCTTTTGGAATCATTAGAAAGCAGGAAAAATGGAAATCCGAGACCTGATGATACTACTACTCTTCTTCATCTTATCCGAAAACTTTCTAGTCTGATCGAAGTTGGTAATTTTTATAGATTTTCTCGAAGAGGGTTTTTGTAGGGTTCTGATTTCTGATAGATAAATAGATGATGATGAGTCATCATGAACACTCGTTTCGTAGTAAAGCAGTACACTTTGTTTCTGATCTCACTACTGTCCTCCTCAATCCCATCTCTGATGAACCCTTAAAACTTCGTGTAAGTTGTTTACTCTTATTATTTTTATTTCTCTGTTCAATTTCAATTTCTTATCTTTTCAAGCCTTGGGTTTTGTTTTTAATTCAAATTTTGATGATCTCTCTGTCAAGTTTGCACCTTCGCATAATTCATGGATTTTCTGAAAATGGATTTTCTTGTTTGGGTTTGGGTGTGAATTGTTAGGGTTTATTCACATGGGTACTGTTTTGGTTTATTTAGATGAAGTCGATGTTCTCTGAAGCTTTTACCTTTCTGTAATTCATGGCTTTTTTCAGAAACTAGGTTTTCCTTGTTTTGGATGTTCTGAAGTTGTTTTGTTATTGGGTTTGAGTGTGAAATCTTATTTGTGTTTCTACATGTAAGTGTTGTTGTAGTTTATATGAAATATGGGTTCATATTGTCTTAATCTTTTATGTTAATTCATTTCACAGTTGTTTAGAAACCCTAGCTCAAAATTCTTAATGATGAAAAGCTTAGCACTAGAGATAAGGAACTTCTTCCGATGTTCATCTATTTGGGGAAACTGGAAACTTATTGGTATTTGTCTTACATTTCTAGTTGTATCTTAGTGAAAAGATATATGTTGATATGCAAAAGGTTTTCTTCAGTGACAACACTTAGCTCTTGAATGGAGTAGTGGAATTCGTGAAAGGATGATATAGACAGTCAAGAATCGAACCTTTATCTGATATATGACCCTCTGGATTGGCCATTGGAAGAGTGGCCTTAGCATAAGTCATACGCATGACCTATCCTATCTCCAATACTTTCATCTAGATTATTTACTGATATACAAATCCTAGAAGGCTGCCCCGACTGTTATTTGTCGGAAGCCGCGTCCTCGGGTATTTTTCAGTATCCTTCTCTTATATAAAAATCTTTCAAAAACACTAAGACATTACTAGGGTTTTTTAGTAGTAAACAGTGAACACCCCCAACACCAAATAAAGTTTTGAGAGTCAACTAACTATTCTATACTTTTTCACAACTGCTCTAAACATACCAAATCACTTCACAAAGCCTAATGTGTATCTTTACAAATTTGACTTTCACGTACTAGGTATTCCAAGTGACACCACCATGCAAAATGCATGTGTGTTCCACTAGTTTTAAGCATACGTATCATTTGAATGCCATGTTTGATTTACTGTCTTTTTTTGTGAAGTTTCTAAAAATTTATGTTGTTTCCTTTTTAGGAGGACGCTATAGAGAATAGAAGTCAACAAGAGTCAACTTCAGAAGATGATTCCGGCATTACAGTTGATGGACCTGATACATCTTCTTTTTCCGCATTCCTGTACTCGCTACTGTCTCCCGAATCTGGGAGTCTGCGCAGCATGGAGGAACAATATCAGAATCATGCAGAAATGAATGAGTCAGTAATTGATCCAGGAATCAAGAAAACGAGTGGAAGAAAAACTTTATTCGGTAGGAGCAAACAAGCTCTTGGCAGAGCTATGTATCAAGCAATCAGGGTCAATGGGTTTAGAAACCAAGTTTCTGATCAAAATGTTGATTGTAACAAGATGAATTATGGTGGGAATGACCCACAACTTAGTGGACTTGAGTTGGGGCCTGTGAAGACTCCAATTGATACCATATCACAGGCTAGTCTCCCCGAAATTTCCGAACCATCGTTACTTCTTTCAGAGAAGACACGAAGTTCTCTTTATGTTTCACTTCCTGCACTAGTTCAAGGGAGGAAGTGGGTGCTGCTCTACAGGTATGGAGAAACATCTTTTCTAGTATTCTTCCTGAGATAGGGAGATGATTTACGGATTGTTCTACAACTGGTTGCCTTCTTAAATATCTTTTCCTTTATTTTCATGCAGTACCTGGAGGCATGGAATATCACTTTCTACCCTGTATAGAAGAAGCGCGATTTGCCCTGGTTTCACTCTACTGGTATTTCTTCTCAAATTAGAAGGCACATATTTTTATCAGCTATCTAATGAAAACTCAAATTTTTTTTTTAACTTTTCAAGTCCTAAGACATAGGGTACCATTTTCAAATATTTTCAATAACTAAACCAGTAAGAAACTGCACGCTTGGCTCGTCGTTTTACTGTTATTGTCGGTTAAGCTTTCTACTATTTGATTGATTTTCTTGTGACGAGGGTTTTTATTTTTTATTTATGAATAAGCGTTTCTATGTATATTCTTTCGTTGGGTATACTTTCTTTTCGTCTCTAAGTACTTCTAGGATGAAGCTCCTTCTCTCCGACTTCTTAAATATTTCTCTTCTTTAGGTTGTTGGGGATCAGAGAGGTGCAATATTTGGTGGCCTGGTGGAGGCACCACTGAGAGCAACCAATAAGAGAAAGTATCAGGGGACAAATAATACCTTTGTTTTCACAAACACATCTGGGAACCCAGCTGTTTTTCGCCCCACAGGTATGGATGATCATCCTTTCAATGTATCATGTCTCAGTAACAACCCAAGAACTGACCTTCCTGAAATAGCGAATACAGTCCTCGTCATGCTAATGGGAAACGTAAGAGTAAAAAAGAAAAAGAAAATTGTGGCCTTTTCAACATTCCTACTCCTCCATCCTCATTCATAGTGCCCACTAATACTAACTTAAAGTCTGGAAATTTTATTTTGGGCATGACAGTATTATTGGAATCTCGTAATACGTGATTTGTACCGTGTTATTCAAGTAAAATCTTAACCAAACGGTTGGAATCTTACTTGAATCCCTTCAGATGAAAAGACTGTACGCAACCACATCTGATTTTGGAGATAAGCGTTTTCGCGTGTACTAAACGATAATCTCACGTCTGATAAAAAAAAACGATAATCTCACGTGCATGCATGGCGCATGCGTGTTCTCTTCATTCTTGTCGTTATCTTTATTAAACAGTAATCTCACGTGAAAGCATGTAAGATTATCGTTTAATAGGGTGCATAGCTTAGCAATAAAATACTGCTAGAACAAGTACAAAAGGAAGAGATAAAGATGGAAGATTTTAGTCATACCAATTTCTAGGGACTAGAGGAAGGAATCATACTTTCAAGCTAGTTCCCAACTTCTCAGATGGATTCCCACAATCTACGAAGAGGCATCCTAATTTGAAGCCAACTAATATTGGTTTGTGGGTCGATAAATAATTTAAAGGGATACAGACTTATTAAATCACAATAGTGAAATGGTAAAGAAGCAAAAAAACAACCATGACTCATCATTTTAAAATGGACGGGTGTTGGAGTAAGAAAAGCAAGTTCGCGTATGCACCTGACACACAGATTCAAAATCATGTAAATTAAGTACTTAAAAGGCAAATCAAAGCATTCTTACATGATTGGGTTATAGCCTCATTGAAAACTACCGAACTTTTCATATTATTCATAATTTTTTTTAATGGTTTAACTCTAATCAGAATCATTTTATGAGCAAAAAATCGATTAGAGGAGGGATACCTTACCCTGACTTTAAAAATCCCCTAAAAAACCCGGTTCTTAGGGTCCACATATGAACCAAGGGCTGATTTTTGGGGAGGTTAATGTACTCACCATGAAGAGCATCTTCACTGCAAATCGTCCAATTCTAAAACCTCTACCCCTATCAAAAGTTGGTTGGAAATCACGGTCAAGACAATGCAAATTTTATTGTTAATTTCCCACCAACTTTTGATGAGGTTTGAAGTTTTAGATCAAAGTGATTTTTTAGTGAGGATGATCTCCATGGTGATGACATCATCCTCACAAAAAAAATCAGCGCATGGATCATTATCATGTGGGCCCCACATGACCATAGGTCTTTTAGTAAAACTGGGGTCAAGTATCCCACTCAATAGATTATACCATTGTACACAATCGGGTCTGTTTATATACTATTCCAGGCACATGCTTGAACTAAAAACTTATTAGTACATAGTTTGGGTAAAGATTTCTTTATTGAAAGAATCAAACAACAAAGAGGAAGAGGAGACAAAAAAGAGGAAAAACCATTCTCCCCTTGGGTTACAAGTAATTCTACCAGTGATGATTTGGATGTTGTACCTTGTGATTATTTTGCTAATTGTCATTTTGTCAAAACAAAGGAAAGACCTTCAGAAGGGTTTCATCATTTATTTATGTAGCAGTAAACGTAGTTGAATATGGTAGAGCAAAGCAATGTATATGGTCTAACTTCAAGAAATATGCAGGTGCAAATCGTTATTTTACTCTGTGCTCCTCCGACTTCTTAGCACTAGGTGGGGGTGGTCATTTTGCACTTTATTTGGACGGAGATCTGTGAGATTCATATTCCCTCCCTGTAAACTCATTTTCATTTTTATTTTGTTTTTCCTGTTTTTGGCGCTTCAGTAAGTAATTTAATTTCTCTTCTGTTCGTCGTTTTCTCATTCACGAATTTGAAGATTGAGTGGGTCAAGTTCAGTTTCGGAAACTTTTGGGAACCCCTGCCTGGCACACACTGAAGACTTCGAAGTGAAGGAAGTAGAGGTATGAAGTTGGCCCTTATAAAGTCGTTTAGGCTAAGGAGTATTTGATGAATTCTATATGTTGAACTTCAGGTACTAAACTCGGTTCCTGTGTTTTTTTTTTATCTGTAAACTTGGTTCCTGTGATACACAGCTGTGGGGCTTCGCCTATGCTTCTAATTATGAGGAAACTGTTGCTTTCTCCCGGACAGAAGCACCTGGGATTTGCAGATGGTGAATCTTTTTTCTTTTTCTGAAGAATAATGTTGATCTCACTTCATTGTGGATTTTCACCTCAATCAATCAAACAGGTGCGCTCTTCACTCTGATTTACTTGTAAAATGCCCAAAACCTGTTATTAACAGCTGAAAGTGAAATAATTGTAAATATTTTAAGTCTTTTCCCCTCAACTTGTCATCACCTTGTTGCTCATGTAAATAATCATCCCAATCTTGGGTTGTATTTCTATATGCAATGAAAGATACAACTTGGTTAGTGCTTTTTGGGCACTATTATGAAATAATAATACTCTGTTATGGTGTCTTTGCAAGTAGCTAATGATTTTACTGCTCTCTCTCTCTCTCTCTCTCTCTCTCTCTCTCTCTCTCTCTCTCACACACACACACACACACACTCTATTGTGGATTTTGTTGCATTTTTTTTTTTGGCATTTTTGTTGCATTTTATTAGACGTCGTAGCCTTTCCAAGATTCATACATAATATCGTGACCTACAATATAATATCGCTTCCAATTTTCAAATAACATTAACAATTTAATGATAGTACACGAGTTGTTAAATGAAAAGTATTGCAAATAATTGAATGAACGGAATTGCTGCAAAAATGATCATAAGTCTTCTAATAGGTTTTGAATACAAAAATAAATAGTGTTCAAAATTTTTTAGCATAAATTTCTCTGTTGCTACAAAGCAGTCATAATGCAGATTTTTGTAAATATCTGTTAATGCAAAAGATTTGCACGTGTGAAAATTTTCATGATTCAAAATTTCAAGTGTACTAAACCAATTGCAGCTTTAATGTTGATAAGAATTTATAAGTGATGACAAAACAATCTAAATATTTAGCATTGTTTATTTACAATTTTACTTTTGAGAAAACTTATCAAATGTTAATTCTGGAACCATTGTAAAATTGATCATACGTGACTGTGGAGTATGGATTTGACGGGTATGAGCCGCACATGCACTGGTCTGAAGCGCATTCTATACAATGATCTCATCACAGAAGTCCTGAAGTCACGATGAGATCATTGGACGGTTGCATATGCGGCCCTTCCCCATCAAATCGATGCTCCATTTCTTACCCTACTAGAACAACATATTTATCAACTTGTACAATAAAACTCCATAAAAGAAGCAGTTACGTAGTAGTTCTTGTTCTCAGCATGTAATTATGAAAACCGTACTCCTGTCTGACATATCCAACACATGTTGGTGTCCATGTTGCATCGACTTGTATATAACATTCTAAAATTTGTTTTCGGATTAATAATAGATCAGTTTGCAGAATGTACAGCTTAGAAATAAGTAATACATGAAGATGATATAAGTGATTTACATATTAATGATTAAAGAAGCACAAGGATGGATTATCGATTATCCCGAAAAAAGAGATTGTTCGATAGAAGAAATGAAGCTTAATATTTTAATAGATTGGATACATAATTAGTGAAATAATGCGATTAAGAATGAAAAACTTGCGCTGGAAATTAAGTAACAGATAATATTCCAATATGTTTACTAACAATGCTAAATATCTTCTAGCTAGTTGTAGTTGATAAGCCATCTTTTATTTGATATAGTTTTTTCCATTCAGATATTATATATAGCTACTGCATGCAGCTTGAATTATGTTCATCAAACATGGATTTCGTGCTCAACTTCTTGTAAGCAATAGTAATGTTACAGGACTACCCTTTCCCTGATCCTGACCATCAACCCATTCTTCATTTTGAGGGTAATTGATGGTGTTGGCTGGATATTCTGACCCTCCAACACTTCAACATGGAAGTTAAAGAGCATGGCTGAAGCTGCTAATTTCATTAGCACAAAGGCCATGTCTTTCCCTATACAAACCCGTGGACCGAGGCTGAACGAAATTAACTTGGAAAGGATATCATGATTTAGCTTCCCATCCTCATCGATCCATCTCTCTGGCTTGAATTCCAAACAATCTTTCCCCCACACCCATTCCATCCTTCCCATGGCGTAAGTTGAGATTATGACCATCATTTCCGACTTGACCACCGTTCCATCCGGGAGTATGTCATCTTCTCGAGCACCTTTGCGGATTAGAGGAACTGAAGGGTATAGTCTTAGAGATTCACACAATGCTGCATGAAGATACACCAGCCCTGTTACATCATCTGCATCAAATACCCATGGGCACTTCTTTGTAGTAAGACCATATTCGCCTTTCGTGTTCTTTGAAAATACAAGCTTCAGTTCTTCTAAGATCTTAGCCTCTACACATGGATTCTTTGAAACCAACCAGAAGAACCAAGCGAGACCCGAGGCCGTTGTATCACGTCCGGCGAAAAGGTAGGTCAAGGCGGTGTCCCTAAAGAACTTGTCACCACTCATCTTTAATAACAGTTGGTCATTCTTTTCGCCTTCTTTAAGGCCCATGTATACTTGCAGTAGATCACTTTCTTCTGTTCCTTTGGCCATGTCTTCCCTTTTCGCGGTGATGTACTTTGTCAAGAGTTGGTCTATAGTCGTCCATGCTTTCTTCAACTTTCTCTCATTACTACCGATCATCAACCGACGACTCAACTTCCACCATGAACTAGGCACTATGTGCCTGTAAAACACGGCCTCTGTCGCATCATCCATGGCTTTCGCAAATTTGTTTGAAGGAAAACTAGTAGAAAGATAATTAGGGTTTCTCCCGAAGATGATACTAACAGAAGTATCAAATGTGTACCTCAAGAACACATCTTCTAAATCTACAACCGATGATTGTTTAGCAACGTGTGCTAACAAAGGGAGGAGTGCATCCTGCACCACCTTCTGGCCCGTGTTAGCTATGATATTACGAACCTTCTTCGAATTGAACGTCATACGTGCAATCCTCCTTTGAGCAAGCCAGAAATGAGAGTCTACACCTAGGAGCCCTTCACCTAATATGTCGAAAGTCTCTTCGAAACCTAATCCTTTATGGAAGTTGGAGAAATTGTTACTAAGAATGTACTTAGCGTTACAAGGATCGCATGTGAACAATATCTCAAAACTCCCGAAAACTGGTCCTTTTCGAACTATTGTGCCGCCGAAGGAGTTTGAGATATCAACGGTCCAGTCATGAATGCGGTGCGCGTTCTGAATGAGTGATGGGAGTGTGCCTACAATGGGCCAATGCACCAAGACCTGATTCTTGGTTTTCAGGTACAATCTAATGGAGAGGAAGCACAGGAATACTAGTAAGTAAAATTCAGGCCATTTCTTGAAGTAGTATTCTAAGGAGGACAAATTAATAGAGTGGAAATACATGTTTTGTTGTGCAGCTTTGCAGGGTGAAGAAATTGGTTTTTATAGTAAAATTAGTGGACAGGGCTTACTGGCAATTAGGTATACTCTACTTTCAAAAATTGATGTTAATTGTCAGTTCACATTTACTGATATTACTGAACTTCCAATTTTTTTGACCTCTGACAAAAAAACACTATATACCTAATGCTGACTTGGCAATCTCAACTTATGGAGTGCCACTTCAGCAAAAAAGTCCATGTCAGCAAAATCAAATTGTGTTACTCCACTCAAACAATCTAGAAATGCACCCGTAGGTTAGTAATGGACTTTATTTGGACTTAGTTAATTATTGCAGTCCAATTTGACCAAAATTCAAATTTAATATTGACCACATTTTAAAAGTCAAACTATATTTTAACCACATTTCTTGAGACTCAAACGATCTAGAAAAACACCCGTAAGTTAGTAATGGGCTTTATTTCTTAGGAACTTCATAGAGTTTCTGAGAAGATGTAGACACTACTATTATTAGTCTCCTACAAAATTAAGGTAATTTTAATAATTAGAAATTATTTTCTTGTATCATCATATTCAGAAATTAGTCCATATGTTGAATTTGAGATGAAACTCTAATTCATATGGATTTCGTCTCGTATGATATTTTTGAGGAATAAAAAAGGGTAAGATCGTCCCCCACTTTACCACTAAATCCTCATCAAAAAAATGGAATGCTGATGATCACTTCATTCGTCGTGTGTTCTTTATTGTGGAACGCTCTATCATTTCTTTACAACCATAGACCCAACCATATTTTCTGAATGGTTTTGGTAGGTTAAATATTTAAGTCCTGCACGTATAGGTTAAATTCATGTCCATAAATTTACATTAACTTCTGCAGTAAGTACTACTTTTATTAGTATGCTTAAAATAAGTAAGCGTTGTTTTTAAAATCCACCGGCTTTCCTCAGTGGTTGTTACCTCTCCCTTAGTGGGAGGTCTTGGCTTTGAGTCTTTTACTTGGGTTTAGAGGGCGTTTGGCAACTAGAAGCAGAAGTGCTTCTGCTTCTAAAAAAAATAAAAGTGTTTTCGAAAAGTAAAAAATAAGGAGAAGTTAGTATGGTAAACTATTGACTTATAAGTCTAAAAAAATGATAAGTTATTAGTTGTTACACAGTACTCGAGGAGAAACAACTTCTGAGAAGTAGAAAAGCAAAAAAAAATTTGCTCCAAAAAGAAGTAACTTTTTTGCTTCTAGAAGTCACTTTGAAAAAATGTTACCATACAAATTTTTTTACTTTTTGACTTATATAAGTCAAAAAGCAACTTCTTCTTAAGTGGTTGCCAAACGGCTAATTATTTCATGTAACTCTTCATGCAACTTAAAGACCATTTCTTGAGCAACTAGGTATCACTTGAACCTCCATCAATGATGACGGAGCATAGTTTTCAGTTTGAAATACACCTAGTTCTAAAGATACTATTCTAGAGCCACGATTTCTCATCGATCAACTGCTCCTTGAAAAAAACTTTTTGGAGCAACGGAAATCTCGATGGTATGCTCGATGCAGACGTGGCACTGTGATGACAATTAGTCTTTTTCCTTCCAAAAGTGATTTGGAAGACTTTTTCTGATGTCCAAACGTAGATCTCACATCGCACATCAGCGTCGGGAAGATGGTCGGAATTTCCATCTCTTCCAAAAACCCTAGAGCTGGTTTTTTGCGTCGACTTTTTCGAACTGTCTAGGATGTGTAATATTGCTAGGGTTTATCCCCTCTTTTTTGTCGTGGAAAGTCCACTGCAATCTCTTCCCTTCCCTCTTGTCTTTTTTTCTTTCGAAATCCATCCGATTACTACCATCGGTGAATAACCTAAAAACCAACCTTACTCTGATACTAAAATTAAAATTATATAAATAATAGTTGCAGAAGCATTCAAGTTTTATTAACGTTTATTTATTAATAGTATTGCGAAGAGCAAATTTTTTATTTTAATAAATTTAGTCCCTACTTTACATTATTTCGCATACACAAAAAAAATTCGGAGCAAAATAACGAAAAATTTCTTGGTAATGAGACTAATGTTACAAATTTTACTAGTTGCGGTTGTCTTTGATTAGAAATAGTTTATTTCATTCCGACCTTCTAAAATTAAAAGAGTACCCTTTCCTTGATCTTGACCATCAACCCATTCTTCATTCTTAGGGCAACTGATGGTGTTGGCTGGATATCCTGTCCCTCCAACACTTCAACATGGAAGTTAAGCAGCATGGCTGAAGCTGCTAATTTCATTAGCACAAAAGCCATGTCTTTACCAATACAAATCCGTGGACCGAGGCTGAACGCCATTAACTTAGATAGGGTTTCATGATTTAGCTTCCCATCCTCATCGATCCATCTCTCCGGCTTGAATTCCAAACAATCTTTCCCCCACACCCATTCCATCCTTCCCATAGCGTAACTCGAGATTATTATCATCATTCCCGGCTTGACGACCGTTCCATCGGGGAGTACGTCATCTTCTCGAGCACCTTTGTGGGTTAAAGGAACTGAAGGGTATAGTCTTAGAGATTCACACAATGCTGCATGAAGATAAACCATCCCTGTTACATCATCTGCATCAAAAACCCATGGGCTCCTCTTTGTTCTAATAAGATCATCATTTTCGGCGTTTTTAATAATGTTCTTGGAATATGCAAGAAGCTTCAGTTCTTCTAAGATCTTTGCCTCTACACATGGATTCTTTGAAACCAACCAGAAGAACCAAGAGAGAGCTGAGGCTGTTGTATCACGCGCGGCGATAAGGAAGGTGAAGGCAGTGTCTCTAAAGAACTTGTCACCATTCATCTTTGATAACAGTAGTTCATCCTTTTCTCCTTCTTTAACACCCATATATACTTGCAGTAGATCACTTTCTTCTGTTATTACTTTGGCCATGTCTTCTCTTTTCGCCGTAATGTACTGTGTCAAGTGTTGATCTATAGTCTTCCATGCTTTCTTCAACTTTCTCTCATTGCTACTGATCATCAAACACCGGCACAACTTCCACCATGACCTAGGCACTACGTGCCTATAAAACACGGCCTCCATAGCATCATCCATGGCTTTCGCAAATTCGTTTAGAGGAAAACTAGTAGAAAGATAATTAGGGTTTTTCCCAAAGATGATACCAACAGAAGTATCAAAAGTATACCTCAAGAACACATCTTGTAAATCCACAACTGATGATTGTTTAGCAACATGTGATAGCAAAGGGAGGAGTGCGTCCTGCACCACTTCCTGGCCCATGTTAGCTATGATATTACGAACCTTCTTCGAATTGAATGTCATACGTGCAATCCTCCTTTGAGCAAGCCAGAAATGAGAGTCTGAGCTAAGGAGCCCTTCACCTAATATGTCGAAGGCCTCTTCGAAACCTGATCCTTTATGGAAGTTTGAGAAATTGTTACTAAGAATGTACTTAGCGTTACGAGGATCACACGTTAACAATATCTCAAAACGACCGAAAACTGGTCCTCTTTGAACTATTGTTCCGCCGAATGAGTTTGAGATATCAACGGTCCAGTCATGAACGCGGTGCGCGTTCTGAATGAGCGATGGGAGTGTGCCTACAATAGGCCAATTCACCATGATCGCCTGATTATTCTTGGTTTTCATCAGGTACAATCTAATGGAGATGAAGCAAAAGAATATGAACAAGAAAAATTCAGGCCATTTCCTGAATAAGTACTCCAAGGAGGGCAAATTAATAGAGTGATGAAAATACATGTTTCCTTTGGTTGCAAATTTTGATGGATGAAGAAGGTGGTGTTTATAGTAATAGTTAGTGTACTGGCATTTAGTTAGACTCTGCTTTCAAACATTGATGTTTATTGTCTGTCACATTTACTTATGGTATTGGACTTTCATTGTTGCTCCTGTTGAGATGATCCAATGACAATGACTGATTTTCGGTGAGGATTTAAAGAGAACATCCTCAATGAAAATTGGCCTTTAATTGGTTCATCTCCATGTAGACCCCACAAAAGTTTTAGCAACGTCTTCGCAAAGTATCCCTCCTCATTCAACCCCATCGAAGCTCTTTTATTCTGTGGAGTCCACTTGTAGATGATTCAGGAACTTATTTCAAGTGTGTATGTTCTACTTATCATGTGGATCATCATATCCGAAAATTAGTGTGTTTGTTGAATTTGAGATGAAATTTTTAAGTCATTTGGATCTCATCCTTAGTAATTATTAGAACTTTGGTATAGGGGTGAAACTCTCGCTCTAGAACCTCGTGCTCTTGTTTCGGACAATGCTTCCACACTTCTACTCCTAAAGCATTCGGAAACTAAGAACATTTTTTAGTTGGCCGTTCCGACAATTTATTCCAACTAGTTATTTAGATCTTATCTCGTAATTATTGTCACGTGATCTCCAACTATCTTGACAATCCATTTCTAAACTGTTTTGGTAGGTCGAATATTTATATCCTCTGTTACATACATGTCCATAAATGCACATCATGTAAGTACTACTTCTAGTGTGAGCCCAAAAAAAAAATACTAGCTAGTGAACTATTTTTTTCTCTAACGTGCATCAAAATTATCTAATTTTGAACTGTGTAAGATTTTTAAGCTTAGAAGTTTTAAAATGTACTTTGTATTGGATATTAATTAAGGCAGACCTTTATTTCAAATTTAACTTGCCGTGTTTGATTACGTTCGAAATTCCTAGCTTATTGAGAGGATCACATGACTCAAAAACAGAATAAGCTTCTTTTAAATAAACACATTAAAAAACAATAAAGATTTTTGGACCGACCTTTGCACAAACTAGTGCCTGATGTTTATATGGCAAGATGGGACCCACTACTTTTCCCATGCTAAAAGTGTTATGAAGGGTTTCTAACTTATGTGCCAATGGGACCCACCATGCCACATAAGCATCGGACATTTATTTTGTAAAAGCATCGGTCTAAAAAACAGCACTCTTAAAAAAACAACAGTGCTGTTTGGACCGACCATTTTACAAAAGTGGTGTCCGATATTTATATAGCAGGGTGGGTTCCACTACCATGTAAGTTGGAAACCCCTTCAAAACAACTTTGAAAGGGGAAAAGTGGTAAGTTCTACCCTACCACATAAGCATATCTAGCACCACTTTTGTAAAATGGTCGATCTAAAAGGTATTATTGTTAAAAAAAATTCAACTCAATCGTAAAATACACACAAGTTAGATTCGTACGTCTAAAAATAAAAACACCAACTTATAGTTAATTAGATACGTGATCCTAAACTCCTAATTAAATGAAGGGTCTTGTTAACATGTGCTCTAAAGGCACACGTTAGCATTATGTGAAATAATAAAACAATTTTTACAACAAGGTGAATCTGCCAGTAAATGCGTGAATTCCACATATATCTTCCTAATTTGTGCCATTTTAAAGTGCTAAAAGCACATCATTAATGCATCTTGTTGGAGTTGCTGAAGCCCTAGGCGGTAAGCTATAGCATGATCCTAATTAAATTAAATTAGTTGTCCGTACTACTTATGTGACCGGACCTATATTATTATGTTTCGTTCGTACCAACTAGCTACTGGATTTAGCTGGATCTGACTGTACAGATATGAACTGGATCCATCTATCCAGAGGTAAGACTGGCTTTCCACGGGAGATTATTACTTTACCCAATTTTTCAGTTTGAACAGCTTTATTCTTACACTCTCTTTACACTGTTTGTGGGGTTAATATAAAATGATCTAAGGGCTATTTCTTTGTCTGGACAGTTGCTTCATCATGTAGGTGTAGCAGCATCATCCTGACAAAACATAAAACTAGTCCAATACTTTTAACCTGGTAGAAAATTAGTTGAAAATTTACAGTAGGGTTGATTGTGTAGAAAATGGCAAAATTTAATTAACCTTTTATATTGCGTTAAAAGTTTTATAAGTTTATTTATTTATTTATTTATTTATTTATTTATTTTTTTTGAGGGGAAAAGTTTTATAAGTTCTAACTATGTGATTGATTGTGAGGGCTATTTAATTTATTTATATTTTTAGATGAAAAAAGAAAAAAAAAAAAACCTCTTAAAAGGCACATAAGAAATCAGTTGCGTGCTTATGACGTCAAATAACAATCTTAGGTATTTACTTTTGAATAGTTGGGAATGAGCAACCAATATATTTATGGTTTATTTGGATGTGGATTCTAAAATAGGGATTCAGTGGAGACTAGGGATTCATGTTTCCTTGGTCTGTTTGGCTGCCAAGAATATCTGGAAACTTGTTTCCTAATGAAACATATGTTTTCTAGCAAATTCCTGTTTTGGAGTCCCACCTCCCCTTTTAGAATATGCTGGAATTCTAAACTAAGGATTCACTATGTATTCACCAAACTCAATGCAGATTACACCCCACAAAATTAAAACAACAAAATAGAGATTTTCCTTGGATTTTAAATAACAGCCAAACAAACCAAAGGATTCAAGCTTCAAGGATTCATGAATGCATGGATTCTTTAATGGTTGCCAAACAAACCAAAGGATTAATGTTTCTAGGGATTCATGTTTCTAAAGACTCATGTTTCATGAATTCTACATCCAAACACACTATTATAAGATTGAAATTGAGATCAAAAGATTTTAACAAAAAACAACTTGCCATCCAAATTTCTAAATTTTAAGATATTTATTGTCTTTTCATATTTATTTTACCTAACCATATATGCACCAATTTGATAGTTTAACAGTAACCTTGCATCAAATCCAAGATTGATTCATAATTATGTGATCGAAATCGTACGGATAAATTGTGGTCAGTATGCTAAGGGTCTTTAACATAGGTAGATTGATTCATAATTCTATGTTGAATAGTGTTGAGGACCTCATTATTCTCAATGCCATTGGCATAGGTAGCAGGCCAGTTCACGTTAAAAATTTGATAGCTTGCACGTTGTGGGGTCCATATAGATATGAAAGTTTCAAAGCTTACGCTTCTCCAGTGTTTATCGTGAAGTGAACTTGGCGGCCGGATCAGATTTTTTTCAAGACCCATTTTAAATTCTTGAACCAATAATACATAATTTCGTAAGTCAATAAATTAGTTCATAGAAATCAATGCAAGTCTTGAATCTATAAATATTTCAGGAGTACTTTTGTTCTCACTCCCAAAATTCTACTACTCACCCCTGATTTTTAGGGCTTTACTTTTAGTTCAAAATTCTACTTTTCACTCCAAGTAATTCCCAAAAATTTTTATTTGCGCTTTTTCTAGTGAAATATTATTATTTTTATTTTCTCTCTTTATTTCTGTGATTTTGTAATCATTTATAAAATTAAAACACCATTATAGAAGAGAGTGAGAGGAAATCAAAACTTTCTTCCCTTATTCCCTTCTCTTTCCTTTTTTTTTTTTTTTTTTTTTTTTTTTTCTACTCTCATCAGTATACATATGTTTATAAAATAAAATAAGAGAGGAAGAGAAGATACTTCCATGCTATTAAAAGGATGATAATAAGCTTTGANTTTATTTCTGTGATTTTGTAATCATTTATAAAATTAAAACACCATTATAGAAGAGAGTGAGAGGAAATCAAAACTTTCTTCCCTTATTCCCTTCTGATAGGTTTTTTTTTTTGTTTAATAATATTCTTTCTACTCTCATCAGTATACATATGTTTATAAAATAAAATAAGAGAGGAAGAGAAGATACTTCCATGCTATTAAAAGGATGATAATAAGCTTTGATTTTCTTCCAATCCCTTTAATGATAGTATTTTGATCTTTTGAATGACTACAAAGCCATAGAAATATAGAGAAAAGATGGGAGATAGTGTTTCACATTAGGTTTTAGAAAAAAAAAAAAAAGAAAAGAAAGAAAATAGAAACCGACTAAAAACTAAGAATTACTTGGGAGATGAAGAGTAAAATTTTGAACCAAAGTAAACCCCCAAAATTGGGAGTCAATAATAGAATTTTGAACTCAAACTCAAATCTCATAAAAAAAAAAAAAGGGGTGAATAGTAGAATTTTAAGGGTGAGAATAAAAGTACTCATATTTTGGAACACCACGTTTATCAGCTTGTCCATAAAAGAAGCAGTTGAAAGTAGTTTGTGGGCACAGCATGTACTTAAGAAAACTGTACCCCAGTCTGACATATCCAACATAGCTGGTGGCATATAAAAAAAAAAAAATTGCTAATTAGACTTCAAGCTAGTTAATTTCTTTCATTAATTCAAACACAATAATATTTCAGGATAGCATCCTTTCTTTGATCCTGACCATCAACCCATCCTTCATTTGAAGGACAATTGATGGTTTTGGCTGAATATTTTGACCCTCCAACACTTCAACATGGAAGTTAAACAGCATGGCTGAAGCTGCTGATTTCATTAGCACAAAGGCCATGTCTTTACCTATGCAAATCCGTGGACCAACGCTGAACGAATTTAACTTAGTTAGGGTTTCATGATTTAGCTTCCCATCCTCATCGATCCATCTCTCCGGCTTGAATTCCAAGCAATCTTTCCCCCACACCCATTCCATCCTTCCCATGGCGTAATTCGAGATTATAATCATCATTCCCGACTTGACGACCGTTCCATCCGGTAGTACGTCGTCTTCTCGAGCACCTCTTCGGATTAGAGGTAGTGAAGGGTATAGTCTTAGAGATTCACACAATGCTGCATGAAGATACACCATCTCTGTTAAATCATCTGCATCAAACACCCATAGGCGCCTCTTTGTTAATCTAAGACTACATTTTTCGCCTTTCTTCGTGTTCTTCAAAAACACATGCTTCAATTCTTCTAAAATCTTGGCCTCTACAATTGGATTCTTTGAAACCAACCAGAAGAACCAAGTGAGAGCCGGGCCTGTTGTGTCACGTCCGCCAGAAAGGAAGGTCATGGCAGTATCTCTAAAGAACTTGTCACAACTCATCTTTGATAACAGTAGTTCATCCTTTTCGCCTTCTTTAAGACCCATATATACTTGCAGTAGATCAGTTTCTTCTGTACTTCCTTTAGCCGCCAGCATGTCTTCTCTTTTCGCGGTAATGTACTTTGCCAAGAGTTGATCAATAGTCCTCCGTGCTTTCGCCAACTTTCTCTCGTTACTACCGATCATCAACCTACGACACAACTTCCACCACGAACTAGGCACAATGTGCCTATAAAATATGGCTTCGGATGCATCGTCCATAGCATTCGCTAATTCGTTCGAAGGAAAACTAGTAGAAAGATAATTAGGGTTTCTCCCAAAGATGATAGTAATAGAAGTATCAAATGCGTACCTCAAGAACATATCTTCTAAATCCACAACTGATGATTGTTTAGCAACATGTGCTAACAAAGGAAGGAGTGAATCCTGCACCACCTTCTGGCCCGTGTTAGATATGATATTACGAACCATCTTCGAATTGAACGTCATACGTGCAATCCTCCTTTGAGCAAACCAAAAATGAGAGTCGGCGCTGAAGAGCCCTTCACCTAATAGGTCGAACGCCTCTATGTAATCCGATCCTTTATGGAAGTTGGAGAAATTGGTACTTAGAATGTACTTAACATTACGAGGATCACAAGTGAAGAGTATCTCCAAACACCTGAAAATAGTTCCTCGTCCGATTATTGTGCCGCCGAAGGTGTTTGAGATATCAACAGTCCAGTCATGAATGCGGTGCGCGTTTTGTAGGAGTGATGGGAGTATGCCTACAATAGGCCAATGCACCAGGACCTGATTCTTGTTTTTCAGGTACAACCTAATGGAGATGAGGAAGCAAAAGAATACTAGTAAGTAAAATTCAGGCCATTTTTTGAAGTAGAACTCCAAGGAGGACAAATTAATAGAGTGGAAATGCATGTTTGGTTTTGTGGGTTTGAAGGGTGAAGAAGGTTCGTTTTATAGTTGAATGTACTGGCAATTAGGTAAGACTGCTTTCAAAGATTGATGTTCATTGTCGTTCTCATTAATTTATTGATGATAGAGATATTGCACCGTGCTTTATTGCATCACTTGTTTTTTGGGGACAAAGTGGTATTCATATGGAGATGATCTAAAGGCTAATTTTCTGTGAGGATGATGTCTTTACTATATAGATCAGCATCTTCGAGAATCGGTCCATTCTAAAACTTCTAACCCTATGAAAAGTTCATCGAAATATCAACCGTTAATACATATGCCTAAATTTTACATAATTTTTACGAGATGATTTGAGGGGTTTAGAAGTTTTAGAATGAGTTGATTTTCGGATATGGTGATGTATATTATGAGGAGATCCACAAACAAATATATTTATACATTGTAATACTACACCTACAGTTGATTCTACAGCAAAAGCTACAACAAAGTGCATTTATGCTGGTGATTTATCGTTTTAAAATTGGTGAAAATCACGAGGGTGTGTGAAAATCACACACCCACCTTGGTTTCACATTGCTATAGAGATTGTTGTTGGACTTGTAAATTTAAAACTATTCTTCATACGATGTGGTTACAGGTTTTTGTGGGGCGAATATGAAGATGATTCAAATGCTGATTTTTGGTGTGGTGAACATCTTTATAACCTTAAATTGATCATTAATTCTATTAGGTCCTACAAAAAATTTGTAAACACATTGCATGAATAAGTACCTTAGTCCTTAACTGATAATATACAACAAAAGGAAAAAAAAGGTGATATTTAAGTCTTTTCTTTTGAACCCCACATGAAGATAATCCAAAGTCTGATTTCAAGTAAGTATATTCTCCTTATCATCACCATTTCCTTATCACCATTTTGTAATTGTAAAGTCGAATGGCAACATGAACAATCAAAACGATCGAACGGCCAAGAAGAATATAATAACCGTTGACAAGGGTCATCTTCTTAGTTATAAAAGATCATCTTCTTGTCACATTGTCTCCAACTATGTCGCAAGGACAATCCGGCCACTAGTGTACGGTTTTGGTAGGTCAGAATATTTAAGTGCTGCAGATGTCCATAAATTAATGGACATCAACTTGAGTACTACTTTTATTGTCGACGCACTCCACTATCATATGTTAGGTGGCGTTTTGTTCTTTCAGGCGTTTGAATCGGGCTCTTAGTAATTTAATTTTGAACTGTGTAGGATCTTTAAGCTTAAAATTATAAGTAAATTCATTTGAATATATCGTACATCAAATCAGAATTAGACTTTTATCTCAAATTTAATTTGTTGTATTTGATGTCACGCTTAAATTTTATGAAATCGGGTGAGTTTCGTGAAAACAACACAAATTCTATTTGTTGTATGCAATCTGTATTATATGGAATTGAGTGCTCACATGACTAAAAAATGTGACAAATAATTAGTTTTGTCAACAAAATTTTGTGAAATTATCTGTCACTGATGAACTGGATCCAACAATCGAGGGGTAAGACGGACGCTTTCCACGGGGGATCATTACTTTTTCCCACCTACTTTTCCATTTGAATACCCAATTTATTCTTACATTCTTCTTACATACTGTTTGTAGGTCCACATAAAAGATGATCCAATATGGATATTTGTTTGCGTGGACGATCTTCTTATCACGCGGCAACATCCTTACAAAAATATCAAAGTAGTCCAAAACTTTTAAATCGTAGAAAATTAGTTGAACATTAATAATAAGTTGGATGGTTTAGAAAGGAGTAGAATTTAATATAAACTTGGGGTTTTGGAAAAAAATTTCACTGCGTAGAATAATATTGCTCCATAGGTCATCTCAGCCATGTGATTATTTGTGAGGATGATTTGCGTATAAATGATGGGGCGTGAAGGAAGCTCCATGCTCATCAAATGGGAGGGACACATATGTAATTTAAATAGGAACATAGACGTAATTTAGGAAAAGAAAAGGGGATATAGATGTAAACTAAGAAAATAAAATAAAAAATTTAAAAAACTAGGCAGGGAGGAAGCTCCACGCCTAGCTTCAGACGTGGTGCTTACACAACGTTTGATGGTTTTTTTAATCTTTTTCAAAATTAGGTCTACGCCCTAAAAATCTTTTTTAATAATTTTTTTAAAAATTTTAACCATCTCCACTGCTCGACTAGGTCATATAGGCTAAAATCCCGTAAGCTAATTTTAGGGTACACCAATGTGGATGCTCTAAGTGAGGCGTAAACGGTGTATAAGAGTAAATGAAGTGTTAAAATAAAAAAGTTGGTTGAGACAAAAATT
This sequence comes from Macleaya cordata, assembly GCA_002174775.1. Lineage (NCBI taxonomy): Eukaryota > Viridiplantae > Streptophyta > Magnoliopsida > Ranunculales > Papaveraceae > Macleaya > Macleaya cordata. Next base: position 136,673 of record MVGT01004510.1, read on the forward strand.
TTCTGTTATACTACTCTTTACGGAGTAACGTCATGGAGATCCTAAAATGAAGTGAGTTCCCAGTATTATGGACTTGGGCTTCCAACTCAAAAGACTAGCCTGTCCTTTTTAGGTACTCCAAACCCATTGAAACTCCAAGACTCCCCCTTTCCCATCTGATGTGGGATTAATCCCCTAGTGTCACTTTTCGCACTTGTAACATTCTCTCGCACTCGAATCCTGCAACGCCATCGTTGCAGTCGGCCACCCTGCGTACCCATCCCTACATTCCTTTGGGGATCCACTACCTTTGTGGACACACACTTTGTGTGTGGGTGCTTGGCGTGATATCAGAAATGGGTCGGGATCTACTCTGATTCACAGGTTTGAGAATCCAACTTAAAACACTAGCCTATTAGATGGAGGTACCTAAATCCATTTAAACCCCACGACCCCACACCTTTACCATCCGATGTGGGACTAATCCCCTAGTGTCACTTTTCCCACTCGAGACACCAGGCTCTTTTGTATCATTCTTCTTCTTAAAAACCTACTTAGAGGCACATAATTAAGGAATCGGTTGCATGTTTATGATGTTATATGTAAACTGAGGTTTCGGGATGGGGTAACCTAGACTTGTAAAATGACCCGTGATTCGGCAACCCAATCCGTCAAACCTTAACTTGACCCGTTGCTAAACAAGTGAGGATTGGGGTTGAGTATTTTTGACCTGTTACCCCTTCAACCCTGACTCGTTTCATTATTTTATATAAAAAAATGTCAAACTAGTCAGGTTTAGGGTTTAATAATCTTGGTATGCCAACCCGCTTAGGGTCTACCCTAACCCGACCCATTGCCAGGTCTAGGGTAATGCGCTTAGCGGTTGTGATAGGGACTTGCTTTGAAATAGTTGTGCATGAGCAACCAATATATTTACCAAAAACGAGATTGAGATTAAAAGATTTCAAGGATCAAGATCGATATCGAATTAAGAAGATTTCGATAACTCATAGCTCGCCGTCCAAATTTGTGATTCGTATGCTCATCAAGGTCTTTAATTAATTAATAGTCTGTTTGGACAAGGGATTTGGGAGAGAGATTTTGTGGGCACCAGGAATTTGGTGGAAAAATCATGTTATATTTTTCTTCAAAATCCCTGGTCCCACAAAATCCCTCCTTAAAATCCCTTGTCCAAAAGACTATAAGAGATCGATGGTGTTGGTTAGTCAATTATTTTCAAGCGAATAATAGGTATGTAGTTGTTAGATCTGATTCTAGATATTAAAGTTCGAGCTAGTATGAATTAAGAAACAGAGCTTAATTAGTATCAATAGAATCACTACAAGAAAGAAGTGGTTTAGACCACGGTTTTAAACAACCGTCTAAAATGTTTTTACCAACGGTTTATGGTGATGTGATTAAAAGGTTTAAACCGTTGTCTATACTATGCGTAGACCACAATTATGCTTAAAACTGTCTATAAGGTACTACTTAAACCTCTGTTTCAGGTAAAATGTTTCCGGATTAGAGGAGCTGAAGAGTATAGTCTTAGAGATTCAGAAAGTAGTGCTGCATGAAGATACACCATCCCTGTTAGGTCATCATCTGCATCAAACACCCATGGGCTCCTCTTCGTTCTGAGACGACCATATCTTCGCCTTTAATAATGCTCTTCGAATATACAATAAGCTTCAGTTCTTCTAGGATCTTTGCCTCTACACATGGATTCTTTGAAACCAACCAAAAGAACCAAGTGAGAGCCGTTCCTGTTGTATCACGTCCTGCGAAAAGGAAGGTCAAGGCAGTGTCTCTTAAGAACTTGTCACTACTCATCTTTATTGACAGTAGTTCATCATCCTTTTCGCCTTCTTTAACACCCATATATACTTGCAGTAGATTACTTTCTTCAGTACTTCCTTTAGTCGCACGTATACAATATCTCCATCGCCCAAAAACAGGTCCTCTTTCAACTAATGTGCCGCCGAAGGTGTTGGAGTTATCAACGATCCAGTCGTGAATGCGGTGCGCGTTCTGGATGAGTGATGGGATTATGCCTACAATAGGCCAATACACCAGGACTTAGATTCTTGTTTTTCAGGTACAACCTAATGGAGATGAGGAAGCAAAAGAATACTGCTGGTAAGTAAAATTCAGGCCATTTCTTCAAGTAGTACCCTAATAATGAGGAGGAGAAATTAATAGACTGGAAATACATATTTGATCGATTTTTTGTGGGTTTGAAGCAGTGGCGGAGCCAGAACTTTATCCAGTGGGGGCCAAAAATTAAAAGGCAAACTCTATTTCTTTGCCATTTTTCTTCATGAAAACCCACATATTTTTACACCGCGTTTACACCAGTATGTGGGGCTCACATGAAGATGATTTAAGGACTTTCTTTTTCTTATTTTTGTCTTGATTGATCTTCTCACCATTTAGATCATCCTTTCACAATTCACATTGTTCTATAGTTAATCCCATCTAAAATTGATCTAAATTTTAATCGGAATAATTCATTGTACCCTATTTCAACCAACTTTTATTAAAAGTTTTAAAACGTTGTGATGGTGAAGAGATCATCGATCTTCATAGAAAAATCATCTCTTAGATTATTCAAAGCTGATCTGAAATTTAATTTGAGTATGTTATTTTATCGACAATTCTAACCAATTTTTAGTAGGGTTAAAAGTTTTTGAACGATATAATTTTTCGTTAGGATGATTTTTTTTTTTCTTCTATCGGATAGGTTAGGAAGATGTAATCTCCTCACCAAAATCTTAGGTCATCTCCGTCTAGGTCAAGAGTTCAATGTACGAAGAGTGTAAAATATAAATATAGTGTGAAAAAATAACAGTGATGCTACACTTACTGCAAAATGTACTGTAAGTTATACTACAAAGGCTATTTAGGAGGGTATTTGTGTTAATTGAGAAATTACGCAAATCACGAGGAGTGAGATTATTTGAGAACGATGATTTTTGCAGTAAGGCTTGCAGTAAGTTTAGTATTTTTTAAAAAATAAAAAATTTATTCAGGGAAGTATAATTTTCTATGATAAAAAAGGAAGAAAAATGGTTCAATCAAAATTTACAGTTTTACCTATATTAATTTTCCTAATCAAAAGATTTTTATTTCTTTCAAGAGGAGAGATTAATAGATAAAACAGATCTATTTACAAACTACACGTAAAATTTACAAACAAATGAGTGGGGGCAGCTGCCCCCACTGGGCCTATGGTGGCTCCGCCACTGGTTTGAAGGTTTGAAGAAAAGATGCATGGTTTTTATAGTAAAATTGATGCGTCCTTCATATTGAATATTGACTGTACAGATCGTCATATTTAATATATGTAGCAGTCATCATATATATGTTAAACATGTATGTACTGGTTCTATATATAGTAGTATTACGGACACTAGTATACCATCGTTTAAGTAGTAATACATAGACTTTGTGGGGTCCACTAGGATAGATCTAAATGCTGATTTTCGGTGAGGATGTTCTCCTCATCACCATCCAAAAAAAAAAGATCAGCTCATTCTAAAATTTCAAACCCCATAAAAAATGATCGGAAGTCTTCTCCGTTTATTCTCACTGTTGATTTTTAATCAACTTCCAACCAATTTTTGGTAGAGTTAGAAGTTTTAGAATTTAGAATGGGCTGATTTTTTTGTGATCATGATCTACATGTTAAGGAGAACATCCTCACAAAAAATAAGCCATTGAATTGTACTCACGTGGCCCCACAAAGTTTATGTTTGACTAAACATTAAATCTTTTTATGTCACACCAGCAACGTTCTTTTTTTTTTTTTTTTTTCTTTTTTGGTAGTGGTAGGGATATTTTGCCCAATCTAAGAATGTTCAATATGTGCCTTTTTTTTTGTTGTAAAATATGATCGAAGGGTGTGATGATAACTCCCTCACCATATAGATCATCTTCATATAATATCACCCTATTCTAAAAAAATCTAATCTTATCAAAAGTTTCTTCAATATTATCAATAAAAATGGATAGCCTGCAAATCACACAACTTTTGAGGTATTTAGAAGTTTCTAATGAGCAAATTTTCTGTGAGGATGATTTACATTGTGAGTAGGTCATCCTCCCTAAAACTTAACCTCAGATCAACTTCATATTAGCCCTACAATATATTAGGCACATATTGGGCAAGATTCGGAAAAACATCCCTCCCAGTTTGAGTAGGGTCCTTTTCTTCTGTCATAACTAAGGACTATTCCATTGGACCCACACCGAACTGGATCCTTCCATCCAAGGGTAAGAAGGGGCTTTCCATGTGGAATTACTTGCACCCTACTTAGCTACAATTTTTAGTTAATTTTCTTTAATGAGGGTTGAAGGTGGTTCAAATAACTAGGGGGGTTACAATTTATGGCTCCAGCTGCATATGATGAACATTGAGAGGTGTACGTACATGATCATAATGATTTGTTGTACATCAACATCGCCATCAGCCCATGCCCGTGTGAGAGGGCAATGTGTGTTTGTATTATTTTGCGTTCATCCGTGCCATCATTTTTTATTCTTTTTTAAATTTCTTTTCCCTCCACCCCACCAACCAAATGTAATATTCACCTGTCTTATTTATGAACTCATATTTATAATTACATCCACATGCAATTCTACATGGCAAAGATTCAAGTGTTATTTTTTGTGATGATCTCCACCTCATGTGGATCCTATAAGACAGTGTGTCAAAAAAATATAAATGCAGTGTTAATAGTAAAAAATTAGTTAATGATAGGTTTGTCATGGGATTAACTAAATCACATTGCCACATAATTTATCAGCTTAGAGCAAAGCAGATGTATCAAATGTGTACCTCAAGAGCACATCTCTTCTAAATCAACAATTGATGATTGTTTAGCAACATGTGCTAACAAAGGGAGGCGGGCATCCGAAAATATCTCCAAGGCCGCAAAAACATGTCCCCTTAGGGCAAGTGTTATGGACACCTTAAACAAGTAAAAAAAGTATTTTTTGAGGTTAGGGCAAGTACCATGGGCACCCTAAACAACCAAACCCCTCCCTCCAGTCCTAGATTTGCCGAAAATTAAATATCCTTCAAAACCCTTGCTCCCGCATCGAAATATGGCCTTAGATTGTTTTCATAGTTTGGGATACGGCACAGATTGTGCCTCCCCTACATCTTCTCTCCATGGTACTTGCGTTCCTTCAATACCTTAAACTCCTATCCCAAACTCCTACCTTAATGGTTTTCCATGGTACTTGCCCTTGCACCTATTGTGCCCCCGAAGGTGTTCAAGATATCTATCATCCAGTCGTGAATGCGGTGCGCGATTTGGACGAGTGATGGGAGAATGCCAACAATAAGCCAATGCACCATGACAAGATTTTTTTTGTTTCGGGTACACCGTAATGGATGAGAGGAAACAAAAGAATACTGACAATAGGCACAATCCATCGCTTGAAGTAGTAATCTATGGAGGACAAATTAATAGATTGAAAATACATGTTTTTCTTTTGTGGGTTTGGAAGAAGAAGAAGAAGAAGAAGAAGAAGAAGAATAAGAAGAAGAAGAAGAAGAATTTATAAGTAAAGTACCGTTAAACCGGTGACCCAGGCAAACCGCCCGATTTTTTAACTGGGTTAGTTTAGTGTACTATGTTTTTTTTTTTTTTTTAAGATTTGAACCCAGGATACCTAATAAAACTTAAGAAGCCTTTACCATTTGTATTGAAGCTGCTTTATTAACTATATGTTATAACTTAATATACTACTAGTGACTAGTGAGTTTAATGGTTTTCCAAAATAATGCTATTGTGGAGTTTTGAACACAAGATCTATAGTTAGTTTAAAATCAATTTTGCCAACTGTGCTACATGTGAAGTTATGTTTCATTCTTATTTTTTATAATTATGTTATTTAGTTAACCCACTGGTCAACCCACTGGTCAGAGCAGGTTGACCCAACCCAATGCCTTCTCCGGTTCGATGATCGGTCCGGTTTTTAAAACATTGCCTAATACTAGAACAATAATACCTTTTGGACCAACATTTTACAAAAGTGGTGTCTGATGCTTATGTGGCAGGGTGAGACCTACTATTTTTTTCTCCTAAAAAAAATTTAAAAGGGTTTCCAACCTACATAGTAGTAGGATCGACCATGTCACATAAGCATTGAACACTACTTTTGTCAAATGGTCGGTCCAAACAGTACTACTCGTACTAGAATGCATTTTTTTTTTATGGCCATGATATGTTATAGGACCTATATGATATTAGATGATTCTGGTTGAGTGTGGGGTCGGATACAGGTGATGTGACTAAGGCTCAAGACGCCATAAAATGGCAGGGCCCAGGCCACCGGCATCCGATGCCGCGTGCATCTGTTATGAACTCTTGGGTAGAATTCATCTTTGAAAACTGACTAATTGCAAGGGAAAGGTGTCCAAGAGCTTATAAACTCACGGCCAATCCCACACTTAATCAATGTAGGATTTTGGCAGCAGCCCCAGGCCGTCAATAAGTTCCGCAGCTAATTTTGTGGGTGAACCTCAAGATAATTATTTGTTTTATGTATACTTTGATATTCTTTCTACGGAAGAGAGTTCCACTACGAAATTATTTTATTATAGCGGATTTATGCTGTTTGAGAAGTTTTTTCGTTTTTAGGGCTCCTCTGAAATATTGTTTGTGCGAATTTCTCTTCTTTTTTGTTCTTATTTTCATATGGTTATCCTACTCGTGAGGAGATTCAAGCTTAAGGGTTGAGTTTCCGTGAGGATGAACTACATATTCACCATGTAGATTATCTTCAATGAAAATATGTTTTAAAAACTTTAAACCAATACAATGTGATATGAGGATGTTAACCCCATGGAGATGAATCAAGTGTATTATGAGGATGTAATTTCTAAACAGTTTTGGTATGTCGAATATTTAAGTTAACATGTGTTACATACATGTCCATCAGTGGAGGTCAATCAAGTACGTACTTTGTGTAAATTAATACTCTTTTAATTTTATTGTTGAGAAACAGCTTTCAAAGCATTTACAAATGAGATTTCAACCAACCACTAGTATATATATTACTGTTTGGTCTCAACTATCTTTAATTTGTCTAAAACATCTTTTATTAGTTGCTTATTGACTGTTTAGTCATTTTTTTTTAACAAATAACAACCTTTTAATTTTTTTCCCAGTAGTGCGTCTTTTACTTACATGTATTACCAATTTTACCCTTATTTCTTTTTTAAAGGTTGACAGTTGGAGAGAGAGAGAGAGAGAAAGTTCGATATTTTTTATTTTAAATCTTTAAAATGCTATAACTTTTAAACTACAAATTAGATTTGAACTCGAAAAATAAAAAACCTACTACATTTTTTACTACCTTTTTTTAATGCATGTTTTGCAATCTTATTTGGTCACATTTTTTTTACTGCATCTAAACAGTTGCCTTCATTGGGCACCTTTAGTTCTTTGTGCTTCATAGTGTTTTCTTTCTCTTTTGCCATTTAACCTGCAACATAAAAAACAAAAACTAAGATTTCATATTACTATTGATGCAAATTATAATTTGCACATAGTTCCAGATGCACAGAGTTAATTACATTTTACAAATTATGTTTTGTATACATATGAATGTTTGTAAAACACAATTTGCATACTTTAAAGTGTTTCCAGACTTATTGCATACATGTAATTCTATGCAAATGGTGTTTTACATACATATAAATATATGCAAAACATAATTTGCATACTTTTAAGTGTTTCCAGAGTTATTATATGTATGTAAAATATAATTTGCATACTTTTAAGTGTTTCCAGAGTTATTGCATACATTTGATTCTATGCAAATTTTATTTTGCATGCAAAACACAATTTGCATCCACTAAAATCTATGCAGATTGTAGTATAGTTAAAAAAAATCATTATTTCAAATCCTGCATTCTTTGCAAATCACCAGTTGAACTTCTTCAGATCTATTCATTAATGATTCTAAATAGTTTTAACGAAGGTATTAAATTTCGATTTTAGTATAATTTTTGATTAGCTCGAAAACAGAAATATGACGTAGAAATATTTTAGTTACACTTTTAAGGAAATATTTCGATATATATTTTTATATTTTATTTAGACTAGATTTTAAAGGGCTCGGGCCTTTAGTCCTGAGCACCTAGCCGTAGGACCTCCAAGCCTTCACCCAGTAAACACTTGAAGATCCTATGGTTGAGGACTTGGGCAGTCAAAATGAACCGAGGTCAGTTTTTACCGTAGCTTATTACCTATGGTTTGTCGACAACATAAAAACCATCAGCCAAGGCCGTCGCAATTCCACAACTATTTCCTAGTGGAACATTATTCCGTCGAGGAAAACATTTGCGACAGTAGGGGGGTTAATTATTAGCAACGGTTTTAGATGATCGCATAAAAACAGTGTGTATGGATATGGGTTGTGTATGGATATACTTATTCCCGGCGGGTTCGGTAACCTTGTATCGAATCAAAGATCGATTCATATTTATGTAACCCAAAGTATGAGAGCAGATCCTCTGTCCTTTGCATGTGCCCTCTATGTGCCCATGTTAATTTTAGTTTGTGGGGATCGCATGGCGCGAACCAATGACTGTTTCTTTTTTGTAAGATTGCTCTCCTTACCAAATAGATCATTCTCATAAAAAATTAATTTATTTTAAGACATCTAATGCTATCAAAAGTTGATTGAAAAATAAACCATGGGTACATAGAGCAGGCACATGGGGTCAATTCACCAGATCTACCCGGTAAATGTTAACAAGAGGAAGGCACTACCCCAGGAAATAGTCAGGTGCTCTAAGAGGTCTAGATATTCCGGTCATCAACAAAAAAATTGTGACTTGAGTGCTATTTTTCTAAACTAAAGTATTTTTAATATACTTTTCCCACCTCTATCTCACTCTCATCTATGCACTTTTTTTTTTTTTGGATTAGTTTTGTGATAATTATCTCAAAATCCCCAATCATAGATTTTGCTTTGGATCTCTAAATTTTTTCCATTTGTTTTTTGGTTGGAGGATTAATAATAGAATGACTTTGGTCTTTTATCCTGACCTTCATTTTTAATTTTCCGTAATAAACATCTTTGATTTTCCTCCCTTCAGTTTCATAATTTTGCTGTTTTTGACATTTGATGTTGTTTTTGGCAACAAATGAAGTGGGTCATCTATTTATGTCTTCCAACTTTGAGAATTATTATTATGAAAAAAGCATAGACCAGATATAAAAATTATTATTGAATTTCGTACCAGGGATTTGGTAGAAAACTGTTAGTTAGAAATCATGTTATAAATCTAACTAGTTTTCCACCAAATTTCTGGTTTTCACAAAATCTCTACTTAAAATCCCTCATCCAAACAAATCATAAATATATTTTTAGTTTGGATTTAATTACTTTTCCCTTCAATATTTGGTTCATCTTCAAATGTATATTAATTTTTGTGAATAATTTTTCAATTTTTGAAGTTTTATTTCAAGTGTAAATTTCAGAAGGGTTCCCGTGGGTCGATTTAAAGGAGACATAAATTAGTTCTGTTGGTCTTAAGATTCCTGTGATGATGGTTCATTTCCGAGGCAACTTTAAATAGGAGGTAGAAAATTTGTGTTTTTATGTAAGCTGTAACTTTAAATATTTTTACGTGATTTTAATCTCATCTCAAACTTAATTTTGTCCCAAATCTCAATGCTATCCAAACCGTCCAGCAACTCGTGGTAGACAAATACGGCGCAATTTTCCCAAACTAAAGATATGTTGGGTTCAAAAAATTATTGGATTCGGGCTCTTCTTTTTATTGTTTCTCATGCAAATTCGGTTCACTTTTGACTAATCTATTTTTTTTTTTTACATACTGTAAGTTATACTGCAAAGGCTATTTAGGAGGGTATTTATATTAATTGAGAAATGACAGAAATCACAAGGGGCATGAGATTATTTGAGAACCGTGGGATGACTTTTACAGTAAGGTTTGCAGTAGAAAATGCAGTAAGTTTAGCATTTTTCTTTTAAGAAAGAAAACAACGGATCCCACGCGGCCACTAGGCTGAAAAATTAAGAAGAGAAAATAAAGCAAATTAAGGACAAGTTTTTCTTCACAAAGGTCATCGACGTACTCATTGTCAGCAGCAGTGATATTCAATTCTTGGATTCTAATAAGAGGAGCGATATTGCAAAATACCTTATTGCAACAATATTGCAATTTATAAATTCTCAAGCCCTACAATTTATAAAATTATCTAACTTTTTATAAGGTTAAGAGTTTTAGAATAATATGAATTTCAGTGAGAATAATCTAAATGGTGAGTAGAATATTCTTACCTAATATAATCAGTGAGATCATCTTTATGTGGACATACCAAAAAAAGGAGAACAGAGCAAGCAAAGCCAAAAACCAAACTACAGCAAAAAGACCCAACACTGTGAATGGCTTGTTTAAACCAAACTACAGCAAAAACCAAACTATAGCAAAAGGTACCAATTAGTCATATAAATCAAACATATATGGATTAATTTCATATAGAAACTGTAATTCTTGTAATAAAGTAATTTTTTTTTTTTACAAGATCCTTTCTTTGATCCTGACCATCAACCCATTCTTCATTTGAAGAACAACTGATGGTTTTGGCTGGATATTCTGACCCTCCAACACTTCAACATGGAAGTTAAACAGCATGGCTGAAGCTGCTGATTTCATCATCACAAATGCCATATCTTTACCTAAACAAATCCGTGGACCAATGCTAAATGCGATTAATTTAGAAAGGGTTTCATGATTTAGCTTCCCATCCTCATCGATCCATCTCTCCGGCTTGAATTCCAAGCAATCTTTCCCCCACACCCATTCCATTCTTCCCATAGCGTATTTCGAAATTATGATCAACATACCCGACTTCACGACCGTTCCATCTGGAAGTACATCATCTTTTAGAGCATTTTTGCGGTTTATAGGAACTGAAGGGTATAGCCTTAGAGATTCACACAATGCTGCATGAAGATAAACCATCCCTGTTAAGTCATCTGCATCAAACACCCATGGCCTCTTTGCTCCAAGACCATCATTTTCGCCTTTCATATTCTTCGAAAATACAAGCTTCAATTCTTCTAAGATCTTTGCCTCTACACTTGGATTCTTGGAAACCAACCAAAAGAACCAAGTGAGAGCCGAGCCTGTTGTATCGCGTCCTGCGAAAAGGAAGGTCAAGGTAGTGTCTCTAAGGAACTTGTCACTACTCTTTGATAACAATTCATCCTTTTCGCCTTCTTTAAGACTCATATATACTTGCAGTAGATCACTAATTTCTTCTGTTCCTTGAACCATCTTTTCTTGTTTCGTCGAAATGTAGTGTGTCAAGTGTTGATCTATAGTCCTCCATGCCCTATCCATCTTCTTCTCGTTACCAATCATCAACATACGACACAACTTCCACCATGATTTAGGAACTACGTGCCTATAAAATAAGGCCTCCGTCGAATCATCCAAGGCTTTTGCGAATTCGTTCGATGGAAAACTAATAGAAAGATAATTAGGGTTTCTCCCAAAGATGATACTAAAAGATGCATCAAATGTGTACCTCAAGAACACATCTTCTAAATCCACAATTGATGATTGTTTAGCAACATGTGCTAACAGAGGAAGGAGTGAATCCTTCACAACCTTCTGGCTCATGTTAGCTATAATACTACGAACCTTCTTCGACGTGAACGTCATACGCGCTATCTTCCTTTGAGCATGCCACAATTGCGAGTCGGAATTGAAGAGCCCATCACCTAATATGTTGAATACCTCTTTGTAATCTGATCCTTTGGGGAAGTTGGAGACATTGGTTCTAAGGATGTACTCAATATTACGAGGATCGCATGTGTACAACATCTCCAAGCTTCGGAAAATTGGTCCTCTTGCTACTATTGTGCCGCCGATGGTGTTCGAGATGTCAACGGTCCAGTCGTGAATTCGGTGCGCATTCTGGAGGAGTGATGGGAGCACGTCTAAAATTGGCCAACGCACCAAAGCCTGATTTTTGTGTTTCAGGTACCATCTAATGGAGAGAAAACAACACAATATTGCTAAGTAAAACTCAGGCCATTTCATCAAGTTGTATTCAAAAGAGACCAAAATAGAGTTCATGAAATACATATTTTGTTTTGTAGGTTTGAAATTAAGTTGAAGAAGAAGATTTTAAAATAAGAAAAAACCCTAACGATTTCTCACTTATTCTTATATTTATATTTGTAACAGGGCAATAATCCCATAATTGAAAAAAAATTATAAATAATACTGAAGCTTTGAACATTCAAGTAGTTAGTCTCTGCTTTCAAAATTGATGTTAATTGTCTTGTCGGTCATCTTTATTGATGGTACTGCACTAACACAAGTCATCACGTAAAAGCATTAATTGGTGGGTAAGAAGTTGGTTCTTTTGTAGGGTTTGATAATATTCAACTGGATCCCACACCCAACTTGATCTCGATCCATCCGTCCATAGGTGTAAAAGGGGCTTAATTACCACATGAAATTATTTTTTTTACTTGCGCACCCCAAATTTTTGTAAGGTTCCGCAACCAATGTTACGTTGTGGATGATATTAGCAGGGACGGAACTAGGAATTTATGTTAAGGGGGCTAGAATGAAGCCTTATTAGTAATCACCCGTTTAATTTACGTTTAATACACGAATTTTACGGGCTTTTTTTTTATAGAAAATAAGTATTAATTCTCATATTTTTTTAATATACATAGACTAATAACGAGCATATTGNAATCTTATTAGCAATCACCCGTTTAATACACGAATTTTACAAATATTTTTCTTTAAATATATATCCATATTAACTCGTATATTTTTTAATATACATTATACTAATTAAATCAGTATATTCGATTATTCAGGTTTTAAAATCTCTAATCCTAGCAATAATTGGTAGAAAAATAATGATGAAAATTACATTATTTTGTTCATTTTCGGACCAACTATTGATGGGGTTAGTTATTTTAGAATGAATAATTTTTAGTAATGATGAATTTCATAGTGATGGTTTATTGGGTCAACACAATGATTATTTAAGGACTAATTTTTTGAGAGAATATTTTTCTCACTATGTAGATCACCATATCCAAAAATAACCCTACTCTTAATTAATATAATTTTTTTTAAATAGAATTGTTTCTGTTTTTAAAATTTTTATGGTTGGTGCCAACCAATGGATTATGCCTACGTACTTATACAAGTGACTAACTCAACAAGTTATATCCATTCAAGTGGATATTTGATAAATAATCAATAGAAATAAGAAAATAATTAAACAACTATATACAACAAACCAACAAAATAATTAAGGTTCTAGGACAATAGGCCGACTTAAACCCTAGTTCAAATTAATACTAATAAGAGTGAATATTTACAAGCTAAATACGTAATTTTATTATAACTTATAAGGATTCTCGAAGCCTAAATTTTGCATAAACAAATCAACTTTCAGGGGCTGATTCGGTTGAAGGAGAGATAAGTCGAAGTCGGTGTAAATAAAAAAAGAACAAAAAAAAAATGCCTCTCTGACTCTTTAGTCTTAGTGAAGTTTTAGTTACGAAACTACAAATTTATCCAGGGATATATTATTTATACCCTCTTATGTCCCAACTTTTATAACACATCAAATACTTATTTTATTTTTTTCAAAATTTACCCCGAGCTAGAGCCCCCTCCAGCCCATTACTAGTTCCGTCCCTGGATATTAGGACAAGGTTTTTGTGGGGCTAGGGTAGAACAAAGAAAATTTTTTGGGTGCTGCATTCTCATGAAGAAAAATTTGATCATATTCTTTAAGCCACAATTTACTAATAAAATTTTCAATTGAGGTGCTAGAGAAACAAAAATTAATTGACTAAAACTATAAAACTGTAATATATATGAGTTAGGATACATTACTTATTTAGACATATTTTAGAGATGTTCTATGTGGGGGCCCATATTTATGTGGGTCCTACAGATTTAGTGTCGATTTTTGGTGTGGCAATATCAGTCTAGGAATCAGTTTGGAATATTTATAACGTATGTAAACAGTGAGCGAGTGGGTCATCCTTCATGATTTTTGGATCAATGATTTTACAAAATTCATGCTAGATGCTTCTGTGGTAGGATAGGACCTATCCCTTTTTCCTCTCAAAAATATTTTGGAAGAATTTTCAATTTATGTGGCAATGGAACCGACCATATCACATAAGCGTCAAGCCTTAATTTTGTAAAAATGTCGGTCCAAAAGGCACTACTGCTCTCAAATTGATTGTTAACTATGTGACAAGGACAATCCATTTCTAAACGTACGCTTTTTCTAGCTAGGTTTGGATATTTAAATCGAAGCATGTGTTTTTTTTTTTTTTTTCTTTTTTTTTTTCTTTAATGTCGAAGCATGTGTTAGTTATTAGTCACCGCATGCATATCTAACAGTAGTCCTAATTTTTTTTTTTCTTTAATGTCGATCAACTTGGGCAAGTGTACTTTTATAATTAATGTGATTAATAAAAGGAAAATGATTTCACGCAAACTTAGAAAGAGTTTTAAGCTCGACCTATACATAGTTGTTAGATTTATTTTTTTATGTTAGAGCCTCTCCAATGCAAACATGGTCTGCTTAAAAGTGGTGTGCCACGTAAGAAGCACATCCAATTTTTTCTTAAAACTGTCTCCAATGCAAATGTGCTCATCTAATGTAAAGATGATGTGGCTGGTAGTTAGGAAGACATCCTCTAGTCCATCCTCTTGTTCTAGAGGTTCACTAAGAGCATCTCCAATGCAAATGTGCTCTGCTTCCTATGTGGCATGGCTCTCAAGAGATCCTCTTGAGACTTGCTTCTTATGTGGAGAAAAAAGTTTCACAATTTATGTTGAAAAAAAAATGCATCTCCAATGCAAATGTGGTGTGGTTGTTAGTTTTGCCTATGTGGCATTTAATTAATTAAATAATTTATTTTTTTAGTTCTAAAAAAGAAAAGAGAAAATGAAATCTTTAACAAGATTTGCTAAAAAAGAGGAGAGAGAATAATATATTTAACTGAATTTGCTGACTAGGATGGGAAGACATCCTCTTGGTGAACCTCTAGAACAAGAGGATGGACTAGAGGATGTCTTCCCAACTACCTGCCACATCATCTTCACATTAGATGAGCACATTTGCATTCGAGACGGTTTTAAGAAAAAATTGGATGTGCTTCCTATGTGGCACACCACTTTTAAGCAGACCATGTTTGCATTGGAGAGGCTCTAAGAGGATATCTTTCCATCATAGTCAGTAAATTCAGTTAAATATATTATTCTTTCTCCTCTTTTTTAGCAAATCTTGTTAAAGATTTCATTTTCTCTTTTTTTTTTCAACTAAAAAAATAAATTATTTAATTAATTAAATGCCACATAGGTAAAACTAACAACCACACCACATTTGCATTGGAGATGCATTTTTTTTTCAACATAAATTGTGGAACTTTTTTCTCCACATAGGAAGCAAGTCTCAAGAGGATCTCTTGAGAGCCATGCCACATAGGAAACAGAACACATTTGCATCGGAGATGCTCTTAGATTTGTACTCAAAAAACGCATTAGAAGGTTAACAAATTATTTTTTCTCTATTAACATTAGCTTTAGTCTTATGGTTTATTTATATCATGTGTGGGCCAACATAAAGATTATTGAACGGTTCAGAAGATCATTGTTGCAAAAAATAACCTGCAATCATTCTACACGAACTCACGTACAGGTGTAAGCAGAGTGGAAATATTAAACAGATAAAAGTAAAACATGTAACTAATAAAAGATTTAAGAAGGTGGATATCCAACCCATTTGTCTTGTAGTGATTGTGACGTAATGATATAATGATCTTAATATTGATGATATCAATGATAAAATCATGAGTCATTCTAGACATCCCCCAATGCTAATTAGCTAGTCTTCTAGCTAGTTAATTGTAGTGGAGATAATGTTTCAATTTTTCAACATATCAAAACATTTGATAGAAACAATATTTTAAACCTCAAGCATAATTCAATAAATTTTATAGATAAAATGCATATATAATATGCGCATCATGCGTGCCAATGAACTAGTAATATATATAAATGAATTTCATGATGAACTACTTCTTGTAATATTGAAGCAAGAATTAATATTAGAGGACCCTTTTCCCTGATCTTGACCATCAAGCCAATCTTCATTTGAAGGGCAATTGATGGTTTTGGCTGGATATATTCTGACCCTCCAAAACATTATGGATATTGAAGAGCATGGCTGAAGCTGCTGACTTAACAAATCCGCGGATCCATGCTGAACGCCGATAACTTAGACATGGTTTCATGATTTTGCTTCCCATGTTCATCGATCCATCTCTCCGGCTTGAATTCCAAACAATCTCTCCCCCACACCCATTCCATTCTTCCCGAAGTGTATTTCGAGATTATAATCGTCATCCCCGACTGCATGAAGATACACCATCCCTGTTAGGTCATCTTCATCAAACATTACCCATGGCCTCTTTGGTATAAGAACATCATTTTCTCCTTTCATATTCTTCGAAAATACAAGCTTCAGTTAGGGACGTAATTAGTAAGGGGCTTGGGGGGACTTCAGCCCACCCCAACTTTGAGAAAAAAAAAAATAAGGTATAAAAAATAGTTAAAAAATTTAAGATTTAAAGGAGATTTGATATCTTAGCCCAGGGTAAAATTGTATAAAATTTTTTATATATCAAGCAACTTAAACTAAATTTATATACACGTACATCTCAAAACAAAAAATATTTATTTTAGCCCACCCCAACTAAAATTTTTGGTTCCGTCCCTCAGTTCTTCTAAGATCTTTGCCTCTACATTTGGATTCAAACCAACCAAAAGAACCAAGTGAGCGCCGAACCCGTTGTATCACGTACGGCGAAAAGGAAGGATCCAAGGTATAGTGTCTCTAAGGAACTTATTGTCACTACTCTTTGATAACATTTCATCATCTTTTTGGCCTTCTTTAAGACTCATATATATATATATATATACTTGCAGTAGATCACTTGCTTCTGTTTAGCCATATCTTCTTTTTTCGCCTTAATGTACTGCATTAAGTGTTGATCTATAGATCTCCATACCTTCTCCATCTTCTTCTCGTTACTGATCCTCAACCATCGGCACAACTTCCACCATGATTTAGGCATGCATGCACTACCCATGGCTTCTGCAAATTCGTACTTGGGTGGAAAACTAATTGAAAGATAATTAGGCAGTTTTTCCCAAAGATGATACTAAAAGATGTATCAAACGTGTACCTAAAGAACACATCGATCTTCTAAATCCACAATTGATGATTTTTTTAGCAACATGTGATAACAAAGGGAGGAGTGCATCTTGCACCATCTTCTCGCTCATGTTAGCTATGATACTATACGAACCTTCTTCGACGTGAGCGTCATACGTGCCATCCTCCTTTCAGCATGCTACAAATCAGAGTCGACGTTGAAGAGCCCATCACCTAATAATATGTTGAAGCCCTCTTTGTAATCCGATCCTTTGGGGAAGTTTGAGAAATTGGTTTTAAGAATGTACTCAGTATCACGACGATCGCATGTGTACAACATCTCAAAACGCCCGAAAACTTGTCCCAATATCTCAAAACGCCCGAGAACTTGTCCTCGTAGAATTACTGTGCTACCGAAGGTGTGCGTTTCGAACGAGTGATGGGAGCATATGATATGTCTAAAATATGCCAATGCACCATGACCAGATTATTGTGTTTCATCTAATGGAGAAAAAGGAAAACAATAATACTATAGCTTAAGTAAAATTCAGCCCATTTCATTTTCAATAAGTACTACTTCAAAGAACTGACCAAAATAGAGTTGAAATACATGCATGTTTTCTTTTGTGGGTTTCGATCAATTAGGTATTAGTCTTTGTATTCACACTCAAAAGTCCCACATAGTACTAAAATTTCAATTTTACACAACTAAAAATTAGTTGAAAACTAGTTGTATAATTAATGGTCCAAAAATAAAAATTTACAATTCACTTTCGGGAGTTAAAGATTTTAGAATGATTAGAATTTTATGAGAATGATCTACCTGATGAAGAGATCATCTATTACCATGTGCCGCGGAAGTGGGGTGTGAAAAAAGCATTATAAGATTACGTAAGTATTGAAGGATTCAAATTAACCTAAGGATAATTGCTATCATGATTCAGAATCTTTAATTAATTTTATCAAAAACCTAACGTCTCAAGATCGTGACTTGTTTTCAATTTGTTACAAATCTATATATGGAAAAAAAGATCATTGTTGTTTTTTTTGGGCTGTTTTGTGCACCCCTAGGGTTCACGTTTTCCTTACTTTTTATTCATCAATAATTAAGTTGTCAAGGATGATGTGATTTGTACTTATTTTATAGTTGAATTCACGCATACACACTTAATCTATGAAATCAAAGAAGATAACTTGCAAAGTGGGTGCAGAGAAAATAACTCTGGAATGAGTTGGGTATATATATATTTATGACGACTTGTGTACGAATGTCTCAAATTTGATTGATAACTGTGTGAAAAAGACAATCCAAACGCTTTCAAAAGAATGAGTTTGAATCCTTGTCCAAACAGACTATAAATGTAGAATCCAATTAATCACCCCGGCCGGATCTTCAAAATATTTGCTATTATGGCCTTACCTGGTATTCTACTAATATTTGCTTCAAGTTTAAGAGTTTCTAGCTAGTGGTATATTTGTAAATATTCATAGTTAGTACTGCCAATATTAGCAGTCATTTCATCACGGGCAAGGGAGCAAGTAATTCTACAAATATGACAAAATGTGGAAGCTGAGTCCGGATCCGCTTACAGCCTTAAATATACAGGTTGTATGTACAGGCTCTTGTGGGGCCTATGTGAGGTCGATCTAAGGGCTGAGATTTTGTAGCGATGTTCTTCTCACCATGTAGATCATCTTCACCAAAAATCAATACATTCTAAAACTTATAGCCCCATCAAAATTGATTGGAAGTTGTTTAAAAATTAACGGTGAAAAATGAACGATGAGAAAAAGAGTCAATGTTTGATGGGGTTAGAAGTTTTAGAATAAACTAATTTTTGGTGAAGTTGATCTACATGGTGAGGAGAACATCTCTACAAAATCTAAGCCCTTAGATCGACCTCACATGGGCCCTACAAGAGCCTATACACACAACCTGTATATTTAAGGTTGTAAGCCGATCCGGACGCTTGGAAGCTAGCCAAAACTATGGTAGTAAAAGAGTGGACCCTCTCTTTTTTTTTCTTTTTTTACCCTTGAACCAAAACGTCCCCACCCAACCACTCCAACCGGTTAAACCAAACCCAAATAGACAATAACCTAAGTACCCAGCAAGCTCTCTTCTCTTTCTTTCTCTCCTCTATCTCTCTTCTCTCTAGCTATCCTGATGTAGAAGAGTTCATAGAGGCAATTGAGAAATCCAAGCCCAAGCCCAAGTCTAAGAAGAAGAAGACAAAAAAGTAATAGTAGACAGGATTGAAATCTCGGATTCCCAGTGTCAGAATCGCGTGAAATTCGCACGGTCACTTGGAAACATCGAGATCTTCAAGAATCATCGCTTCGCCATGAATTCTCGAGAATTTAGCCAAATTCCATCGTTTTGGCCTTCAAATTAGCAGTTTTACTATTTTAGGAAAGTTTTACGTATTTTAGTAGTTTCCTTATTTCGTTAGGAGTTTCTTTCCAGTTAAGTTACCAATTTGATTTCTTTTAGGTTTAGGAAACTTTAATTATTATATAAACAGATGTAAGGGACGAATTTCATTATTCTTATTCTACTTTTGCTTAATACAATTTGAGTTTCTCTTTAATTGAGAGTTAATTTCGAGTTTTTCAATTCTAAACGTGATTTAGAATTTTCTATTGTTTTTCGCTGCGTCATATCCTCTCTCTCTAAGAGTAGAGTTGCAGACATGGCAATCGAACTAGACGAGTAGTTATATTGATCTCCTCCGTCCATCTATAAATTTTTTGTGCAAGTAAATGTACATCATACATAAAATCTCTGTGCAAGTAGAAGTATCGCATGTTACGTTTACTTGCACGATACAAAATTCATGTGAAAGTAAAAAATAGCGTGCAATACTTTTACTAGCACAAAAAGAGAGCAAACCAGCTGCTCATATCTGGTTAAATTGCCATGTTTTGTGTGGGGCCACCTGAAGATAATCCAAGGGTATGATGATATGTTCTCCACATCATGCAGATCATCGTATTACAAAATCAGCATGTCTAAAACTTCTAGACCAACCAAAATTTATTTAATATTGATCAAAAAATGAACAACCTAAATTACTTAACTTTTAATGGGGTTAGGAGTTTTAAAATGATGTGATTTTTTGTGAGGATAATTAAAATGGTAAGAAATTCATTCGTACCAAAACACAACCCTCGAGTCATCTCCTAATGAGCCCTACAAAGACCTTGAAATGGATTTGAACGAGGTATTGACCCAATACAACTCTCACATTAATTTTCAAACTACATTACCAAAAAAAAAAAAACACTATGATTTAACATCCAACACTTTAAAAGATGGCGGTGCTATGTGATACCCAATTAAATTTAAAACACTGGCATTTGGGGCCCACATAGATACACTTCAAGAGCTAAAATTTTGTGAGATTGTTCTCTTCACATGTACAACATCTTCACAAAAAATCAGTCCATTCTAAATCTTCTAACCCCATCAAAAGTTAATCTAAAGTTAAATGAAAATTATCGGTGAGGAAAAAAGTCAACTTTTGATAGGGTTCGAAGTTTTAAAATGGACTAATTTTTTGTGTAGATGTTGTATATGGTGATGAGAACAACTTCACAAAATTTCAACTCTTAAAGTGTATCCATGTGGGCGGATCGGGTGTTTAAATAACAAAATCCTTCAAAGATTACTAAAAACTACGATTTCTTCTAGACTGGTAAATAAAATTGCCAGTAGTGTCTTAAAGTAAACTTTCAACCACATTTTATTACTTACTGTCGTTTATCCTATAAACCACGGTCACACTTTGTTAAAAAAACTTGTAACGGTACTGTTCTTTAAACGAATCGTGGTAAAAAAAACAAAAACGTTTTCTTACAGTTTTATACGACGCCCGCTCTCTCTCTATTTCGGTCTCTTTTTTTCTCGTGTCTTTCTCTGACATTGGATTCCCCTGTAATGTTATTAGGGTTTAGGATTCCTATCATTAGCATGAATTTCTTCTTCATCAATGAAAACGAATTTGGGTCCTGCGAATTCAACACCATCAATTTCTCCACTAGCGTTAAGTTCGCAGCGAAACAGAACAAGAATCAGATTTCAAAAACTAGGGTTCTTTCTTCATCATCCAGGTAAGTTATCAGTAGTCTATAATTTTTTATTGTGCTCATTTTTCCTTTGATTCTTAATTTCGGCCCTTATTGGTGATTTAAAATGATCTAAAGCTTTTGTTTTGATAATTTTGATCTAAGAAAACAGAAATTTAAGCGTATCTTCAAATGCCTTCAGAATCATTGACCATCTGATATACAATAAAACAGCAAGAAGAAGCCTAAAAATGAACCCAATAGCTTGTAAATTTAGGGTTTTAAAATGTGTTTTGGCATGTATGGTGAAATGGAGTAAATGGTTAAAAGAGACAGATTACAGAGTAGTGAAAATGGAGTTAGGGTTTGAAAATAGTGAAACAGAGAATGTCAATGATGGTGAAATGGAGTAAATGGTTAAAAGATATCGACAGTGGTGATTAGTATATTTTTTATTTTTATCGAGTGATTAGTAGGTGGTTGCTAGCTAGATCCATTGTTATAGATTAATGAAGTTCAAGGATGCATCTTTGGTTAGCCAAAACAGAGAAGTTTCGGTAGTTTTGTTGATGGAATGTTAGGGTAATGAAGTAAGAAAGCTTGACATTAATAAGTGGGAATTAAACAAGATAAGAGATTAATCAGATGAGAAAAATTACAGGAACAAAATGTGAACAGACATTAACTAAAATCTTAATTACTATCAAATTTTTATGGAATTGAAATTAATGCAGACATAATTTATAGAACCCCTACATTGCAGTAAGCTTAAAAACCATGGATTTCATGATGAATTTCTTCAAAGCAATATTACAGAACCCTTCTCCTTGATCTTGATTCTTGACTGTCAACCTATTCTTCATTTGATGGATTGATGGTTTTCGCTGGATATTATGATCCTCCAAAACTTCAACATAAAATTTGAAGAGCATCGCTGAAGCACTTGATTTCATCAACATAAATGTCCTTACCTACGCAAGCCTTGGACCATTGCCAAATGTAATGAACTTAGACATGCATGGTTTAGCTTTCTGTCCTCATTTCTTCATTGCTCTGGCTTAAATTCCAAGCAGTCTTTCCCCCACACCAATTCCAGTTTTCCCATGGTATATTGAGATTACGATCATCATTCCCGGCTTCACGGCTGTTCCATTAGCTAGCATATCATCTTTTAGAGCACCTTTACGGGTTGGACTTTAGAAGCATTGAAGGTAAATAGCCTTAGAGATTCACAACGCTAGCTGCATGAAGATACACCATCCACCTATTTGATCATCTGCATCAAACACCCATGTCCTCTTTGGTCTATGACCATTTTCGCCTTTTTTATTCTTTGTTGAAAATAAAGGCTTCAGTTCTTCTAAAATCTTCGAAATTAACCAAGAGAATTGAACCAAGTGGGAGCATTCTCGGCTGTATCCTGTCCAGCAAAAAGGAAGTTCAAGGCCGTGTCTTTAAGGTGTGTGCCACCCTTTGGTAAAAGCTTATCTTTTCTCCCTTGATTAAAACTTAATTACACTTGCAGTAATGTACTGTGTTATATTTGGTAGGTTAGAACCCCCCGAGAAACTTTGTCAAATTTTGGAGAATAGAGAGGAGGGAGAGAAATGTATTGATTGTCTAGTTTCCTTCCAATTAAATTCCTCCTCCTCCTCAATTGCTGAGGGACTGCAGAGTTTCCTCTTACCTGCCAAAGGCTCTGAAGCAACAGAAAACTCGGGACATACCCTTCCATCAACCCCATTACTTTCTCACCAATGGACCTAGTATACGCCTCTACTTCCTCCACTTAGGCTTAGCCCGCTGCCCAATGAACTAGATTTATTTGGCAGAGGTTGGAATCAAGATTGGGAAAAGATGAATAAGATGCAGGAGAGTTTGCCTTTGGTGAATTGAAGACGGTACAATAAAGACAAGCTCGGTACAAGTGATTGTTTGACGATGAGGAACTCGCGCAAGATACGGCCAAAAAGCCCTTTAAGGTAAGGGCGAAGACCTTAAAAAGGACCTACCCATATAAAGTTCCACTTTATTATCTTTATAGGACCACGCATATTTAACCGTATAATTCCAGACCATGACTATGAAACCTTTCACCCCCGCTTCCGCATTTTTGTAGTCCCGTCCCTTATATCTTAGGTTCCATCAAGGGCAGCTTCCTATCGCTACCAATCATCAAACCGACCACACAACTTCCACCATGCACTAGGCAATTAATACATTCCATTTAGAACAAGGCCTCAGTCTAGTTGTCCGTCGCTTGTGCAGATTCGTTAGGTGGAAAACTAGTAGAAAGACAGAGGTTTAGGTTTCTCCCTAAGATGATATCCACAACTGATGATTATTCAGCAACATATGGTAGCAAAGGAAGTGCATCCTGCATTTCCTTCCGTCTCGTATTAGCTTTTATACTATGCACCTTCTTCAACATGACCGTCATGCGTGCCATCCTCCTTTGAACACGGAAAAAATCAGAGTCCAGAGTGAAGAACCCGTCACTAAATATGTTGAAGATCTATTTGAACTCTGAATCTTTGGAAAGCTGGTTCTGAGAATGTACTTAATGTTCTGAGGATCGCATGTATACAACATCTTAGAGATATCTTAGAGATGGTCCTCTTTCCAATCTTGTTCCATCAACGGTGTTCGAGGCATCAAGTGTCCATTAGTGAATGTGGTGCACGTTTTAGAGAAGTGATGGAATCGTGACCACAATGGGCCAATGCACAATGATTTGATTCTTGTGTTTCAGATACCATCCAATGGAAAGAAAGCAAAATAACACCTAGTAAAATTCAGGCCATTTCTTCAAGTAGTTATGTGAAGAGACTAAAATAGAATGGAAATCCATATTTTCTTTTGTGGATTCTGAGGGTGAAGAAGAAGCTAGCTATTATAGTGAAATTTATCCTCGACAGGCAGGTTCTTCCAAAAAAAAAAAAAAGAAGCTATTATAGTGAAATTTTATTTATTGATTCCTGCCTTTGAAGCTAATGTTTATTGTCCTTCACATATCATGATAGTACTGGTTTTCCTATGTTTGGTCCTTTTCGTGCTTTATAATTAGTATTCAACTAGATCCCACACAGAACCAGATCTATCTACCAAGTCTAGCTTGTTCTATGCAGCAAATTCATATCTAACCACATTTTAAACTGGAAACAACATGTATCATGCATTGTTGGGATAGAATAAATTCTGTGATATCGCCCACTCAATATCTTATTTAGGTAGCTGTAATTTAAGACCCACCTCAGTTGCAGACATTATTCTTCAAACTTCCTCTTCTCATTGATGCCAAACAGTAGTAATTAAATGTACCTAAGGAATAAAGTGTAAACAGTTCTGGGTTGGTACTCCATTGATGGTGTCCATTGTTGAGGTTTTGTGGTAGTTGTTCACATTTATTTCCTGATAGTACATATTCTGATCTTTCACTTCTTTGCATGGGGTGGTTTTGTCTTGGATGGGTTAATATTGTTCTTGAAACCCTGGTAAAAAAAAAAAAAAAAATTTAAATAAATAAAATTGTTCTTTAAGTTTTTTGAAAATTTCTCATTTAAAGACTTAAGGTGGCATTTGGTTGTTTATCTGAAATAAATTTTCGTTACTAAAGACAAGGGTTAAAAAAAAATACTCATCATGAGTACGCGTTTGGTGAAGTCGTTTTCGTAAACGAGGTTTTTGTTTGCAATTTTCGTTTGATTCTTAATTTAGGTCATTATTGTTGTTCTTGTTCATTTAAAATGATCAAATGTAAAGCTTTTGTTTTGGTAATTTTGATCAAGACCATAAATTTAGTGTATTTTCAAATGCCTTTAGAATCATTGACCTGACCAACATTGAAACAGCAAGAAGAAGCCTAAAAATAAAACCAATAGGTTGTAAATTCTGTTGGAAACATAGCAACGTAGAAAGGTCATATACAGATCAGCTGATATACAACAATAACTTCTGAAAACAAACATACAAACCAAAAAAATGGATGGAATTTAGGTTTGAGAATGTGTTTTGGCATGTGTTTGATATACATTGAGTAGTGAGACAGAGAACGTCAATTATGGTGAGATGCAGTAAACGGTGAAAAAATATCGATGGTGGTGATTAGTAGATTTTTCTTATTTTTTATTGAGTGATTAGTAGATCGTTGCTTGATCCATCGATATAAATTAAAGAAGTTCAAGGATGCATCTTGATCAAGTGAATTATTGGTTTAGCCAAAACAGAGGAATTTCGATGGAATGCAAACATAATTTTTAGAACCCCCTACATCTGAAGTAAGCTTATCAACCATGGATTCCTTTCTTATCATATTAGCTATTATACTACGCACCTTCTTCGACATGAACACCATGCGTGCTATCCTTCTTTGAACATGCCACAAATCAGAGTCCGGAGTGAAGAGCCATACGTCGAAGGTCTCTTTAAACTCTGATCCTTTAGGGAAGTTGGTTCTTAGAATGTACTCAGTGTTCAGAGGATGGCATATTTACAACATCTTGGAACATCTGAAAAACGGTCGTTTCCAGTCCCGTGCCTCCAAAGGTGTTCGAGATATTTTAAAGGGGCAACGATATTTCCATGCAACTTTTTATAAAACCTACAAACCATGTAGTAAGAAGTTGTGTAGATTTATCCGCGACGTTCTTCAAGTAGTACTCATTTAAGGAGACTAAATTAGAATGGAAATCCATGTTTTTCTTGTGTGGGTTTTGAGGGTGATGAAGTAGCTAACTGTTGTAGTAATTGCATTAATTGATTTCTGCTTATTTTCCTTCATATTTAATGATCATACACTGATTGTTCATATGTTTGGTCGTTTTCGCTCTTTATAATCAGTATTCAACTGGATCCCACATCAAACCAGATCTATCTACCAAGTCTAGCTGATTCTATGCAGCAGCTAATCCATATCCAACTTGGAAAAGATGCAGTCTCTCTGTTCCACGCTTGTCTGGTAACTAAGGGGAGGAATTCTCTTTAGAGTTGACCAACAAGACTAGATTAGCAATTTTCACACAATAACCGAACTTTGTGACAATGTACACTTGAAAGCGTTAACCCACCTCCGATTAACCATCATAACCAACCCTTGTTGGTTACATGCACTTTTTTTTCATCTGGTATTACATCTCAAATTGACTGAATAAATGAAGGCATAGTGTTATTTCTAGGGTTTTTTTTTTTTTGCTAATCTAAAAGGGCCTAAGTTCTCTAATTTAGCGGTTTCATATCTGTAGTAGCATTGGGCACGCGTTGATTTTAGTTGTTTCCCATAATTGTTGTATATATTTTACATTTGAAGCTTGTTTACTTATACACATTAAATTTTGAATTCTAGAGTTATTTGGTAATAGGTAATTGAAAAATGCTAAAACGTTCAAAAGTTTGACATAAAATTGTTGTCCCAACTGATGTGGAAGTTGAAATGTTATAGCACACATTTCAAACTTTGTTCTGAGGAAAATGGTATTTTGCCCAACAAAACTACCCAACATAATCGTATAGATGCAAGATTATGTGGACCTAACAAAGATCCAATATATGTATAAAGCTTATTTGATTTCCTTCATGGTCGAGATCTAATGTTTAAAAAATAATACAAACAATTGCTTTGGGGAAGTGGTTTGTAGCCATCATTCTTGAGAAGGTTGTAGGTTGAAGTTTTTGTAGGAATGACTTTCTTGAGAAGGTTGTGGATTTAAGTCTCTGCAGGTGTGATTTCCAATCTAATTCTGTTGATTGATGGAGGGCACAGTACAAACTAAGAGCATTTTCAAGTACTATTCTCAGCCTTCTCAGATGCTAGTGAAGTCGGGCATTTCTTTGATTCGTTGCTGACGTTTCCTTTCCTACATCGATCGTTAGAAGCAGTTATGTGTGTCACTAATGGCAACTTTCCTATACCCTTGTTGGTTGTTTTCTATGCATAATTAATGGCGTTTTTCTTGCATCTTTGTTAGTATCTTGGTGTACTAAGCAATAGCTCCTTAGTAAAACTCCATATATAAAAAGACATTGCCCGTAAGTTCGAAGATGACTTTTGTTCCTACGTCATTAGTGGTAGTTTTTTGCATCGTTGCATCGTTAATGGTGTTTTTTTTACGACTATTGTAGTGGCGCCTTTCTGCACCATCTTTCATTGCCACTGTCTTGATCGAAGTGGTCCCCTCTCTCTTTCTCTCTGTATGAGATGCCAATTAAACATTAGTAATTAAATGTACCTATAGTATTTTGCTGGTAATTAAATTTACGTATAATATACATGTACAAGTATAAAATTGACTCCAATTTGTTGTAATATCAACTAGAAACAGAGACGTTAGTTGCAACTACCCAAATCAAAACGTACTGATAATTGAATGCTCACATAATTTTATTCACTACAAAAAATAATAATAATAATAATAATTTTGACCAAAATATAGATCAGTTTAAGCTAAAATCCAAAACCCGAAACCTGAAGTTTGGGGCAGAGTGGGGACAGGCAAAATGAGAACAGAGGATTTGAACTCTTGAAAATGAGGAAAGCCATTTTCAGACAACAACAAAGTTGTCGAAATGCTCCTCGATATAAAAACACATTAATTAACTCTAATTAATCAATCAAAATCTAATAAACACCCATTCAAAACTAATTGTAGTTAATAGGCTATTTTTAGAAATAATGAATGTATTTCATGTAGATATAATTTATAAATGTGGACCTCAAGACTTTACATACAAATATCTATGCATATTTGTAGCTATTACTGCAGCAGGCATGAACTAATTAAGCTTTTACCATACATGGATTTAATGATGATGAACAACTTGGATGACCTAGTTTGGTCTCTAATAAGCATATTACAGAACCCTTTCCTTGATTCTTACCTTCAACCCGTTCTTGGTTTTAAGAGTAATTGATGGTTTTGGTTGGATATTCTGACCCTCTAACAATTCAAAATGGAAATTAAAAAGCATGGCTGAAGCTGCTGATTTTATTAGCATAAAAGCCATGTCCTTACCTAAGCAAGTCCTCGGCCCTACGCTGAACGTAAAAAATTTAGACATGCTTTCATGATTTAGCTTCCCATCCTCATCAATCCATCGCTCCGGCTTGAATTCCAAGCAATCTTTTCCCCATACCCATTCCATTCTTCCCATTGCGTACGTAGAGATTATGATCATCATTCCTGGCTTAACAACCGTTCCGTCCGGTAGTATGTCTTCTTTTAGAGCGCCTTTTCGGTTTAAAGGAAGTGAAGGGTATAGCCTCAGACATTCATATAGCGCTGCGTTAAGATACACCATCCCCTTAAGGTCATCTACATCAAATACCCATGGTTTCTTTGGTTTTGGACCATCTTCGCCTTTCGTATTCTTCCTCGAAAATACAAGCTTCAGTTCTTCTAAGATCTTTGCCTCTACATGTGGATTCTTCAAAACCAAATAGAAGAACCAAGTGAGAGCCATGCCAGTTGTATCACGTCCGGCGAAAAGGAATGTCAAGGCAGTGTCTCTAAGGAACTCGTCGTCATATGTTAATAGTTGATTATTTTCTTCCCCTTCCTTGTAACTCATATACACTTGAAGTAGATCATTTGCTTCTGTTTCTTTAAGTATATCTTCTCTTTTTGCTGCAATGTATCGTGTCAAGTGCCGATCTATAGTCCTCCACGCCTTGTCCATCTTCCTTTCATTACCGATCGTCAACCAACGACACAACTTCTTCCACGCATTAGGCACTACATGCCTATAGAACACGGCCTCCAATGATTCATCCATCGCTTCTGCAAATTCATTAGGCGGAAAACTAATAGAAAGATAGTTTGGGTTTCTCCCAAAGATGATACTAAAAGAAGTATCAAATGTATACCTCAAGAACACATCTTCTAAATCTAGAATTGATGATTGTTTAGCAACATGTGCTAACAAAGGGAGTAGCGAATCCTGCACCACCTTCCTGGTCGTGTAAGCTATGATATCGCGAACCTTTTTCGATGCAAATGTCAACCGTGCCATCCTTCTTTGGGCATGCCACATATCGAAGTCTATATTGAAGAGCCCATCGCCTAATATGTCAAAGGTCTCTTTGTATTCTGATCCTTTTGGGAAGTTGGAGAAGTTGGTTCTATAAATATATTCGATGTTTCGAGGATCACATGTGAACAGTACGTTCAAACGCCCCATAACCGGCCCTCTTTCTACTCTTGTACCACCGTAAGTGTTTGAAATATCGACGCACCAGTCGTTAATCCGGTGCAAGTTTTGGAGAAGTGATGGGAGCATGTCTACAATGGGCCAATGCACCAAGACCTGATTCTTGAGTTTCAGGTACCATCTAAAGCAGAGAAAGAAAAATAATGCCAAGTAAAGTTCAGGCCATTTTTTCAAGTAGTACCCTAAGGAAGCCAAAGTAAACTCTAGGATATACATGTTTTGGTTTTGAGGGTTTTGTTGTTTTGGAGGGTAGAAGATTAATACATATTAGGGTTTTATAGCAAGTGTGTACCTGCAGTCTCTGATTCTTTCAACCACTTTAAGTTATTGTGCATCACTGTAAACAGTTCATTTGGCCGGTTTAAAAGTCTAGCCCCCAGTTTCCATATGCTTGGTCTTCAGCTCCATTGATGATGTTCATTGTCTGAGTGGTTTTGTGGCAGTTGCTGACATTAATTTACTGATGGTACGTAATGACGTTTCAATTCTATATATCCATGGGGCCTGTTTTTTCTTGGAATGGTTATTGTTTTTAAAAATTCTTCATTCAATGATTTAGTTGGTGTTTGGTTAATTGTTGATGAGGTTATGGGGAACAAACCCAAATATTGGGTCTTGTTTTCACTTCCACCCTAGGTAACAAAAAAATAATTTAAATTTAACCCAATTTATATATTGTTAGCATTTTTTTTTTGGGTAAATCTGGGACTATTAATTGCTCGAATTACATGGCTTAAAAACTCTTGAACTATTGGGTGAGGATCGACTAAGCACAGAAACTACTACAAACGTGTGAACATTGAAGAGAAGTTGACCCATAACAGCGAATGAAGAGAAAGTCATCTCGTAATGGCAAAGAGAAAGTCTCCCCTTAACGAATAATAGAACACCCCAAATGGGTATCTACATATACAATTATATAAATAGAAAGGGATAGGTTGACACAAGGAATGTGACTTATAAAGTTACACAAGGATGTGGGACCCATATGGAAATTGACAAAGGGTTAATATTTGGTGATGATGTTCTTCTAACTATATAGATCATCCTCATAGAAAATCAAGTTGTTCTAAAACTTCACCTAACCAAAAGTTGGTTGAAATCAATTATTTTAATGGTGATGGAGAAATACAATTTACTGTTAATTTCCATTGATTTCCAACCAACTTTTGATTAGGTTAGAAGTTTTAGAACAACCTGAATTTTTGTAAGAATGATCTATATGGTTAGAAAAGTATCCTCACAAAAAATCAGCAGTTGGTTCATTTCCACCTTTATAAGCCACATTCCATGTATCAACCTATATATATAAATAAAATATCAACCTATATATATAAATAAAAATTACATAGGTCCCACTCAATGGTAATACCACCTATTGAAATCATTTTTGCTCTTTTATAGGATAAGAAGTTTTTTTTACTGAATGTTAATGAAAATTGAACACCGACACATACTACTAATTGTGTTGGCCAGCACATGCTACAAGAGTTTTTTTTTCTTTTTTTCTTTCCTATATTATCCTCTACCTCTAGTTCTCTTTAGTTTAGGTTGGGTTAATTAATTAATTCCTTTTTTAGCTTTTGTAAATCAGTACACTAGTGGTCATTAGATTTTATTGGTCGACAAAATTCTCTCGGGAGGATTAGGACCACACAACTGGACAACGTCTCATATAATAGGGCATATAGGACCTACTTCGCAACCTATTCTTCAATTAATTAAGAAAAATTCTATTTACATAATTGTCCTCTATTTTTTCTCTTTTAACATCCCACTTAGTGTTTATATCAAATTGTTCTCGTCACCATGTAGATTATAATCACAAATGTTGCATTATTCTATAACTTTTAACTCGACTAAAATTGGTTGAAAATTATAAAAATTATAATAATAATAATAATAATAATAATAATAATAATAATAATAATAATAATAATAATAATAATAATAATAATAATAATAATAATAATAATGTCTCAAATTAAAATTTAGATCAACTTTTTTATTTGAACAAAGTGTAAACACTAAGTGGTATTAAAAGAGAAAAGATGAGGTGGAAGTAGAATTTCCCTTTTTTTTTTTTTTTGATGTGGGGAAGTAGAATTTCCCCATTGAGTACTAATCCGTTTAGTAAATTAGTAGTGTATTTTTGATGAATCAGGAAAGGCATAAAATACTTTTTTATTTAAAAATTACAGCAATACAAAACTAACATCCCTATAGAGGAACAGCACAAACAAGAGAGATGATAGAGAAAAAGAGAAGAGTCAAATGGGGACCAAGAATCTAATAATAAATACTTAACCACTTTGGGCCTATTATTAAATAGTTGTAACCGTTCGGTTTAAGAATTTTTCAACGTTAATTTGTTTCTATCTCTCTATCAGGTTTTAGTATGTCTTTAGTATGTCTTTACGCTCTGTTTGGTACATTGTGAATATTTGTAAATTAAACGCAAGTATTCATGGTACATGTTTTATAATGGGGGCTGATATTACCTAGGGAGAGCGGTTCCGCTGCCCTCACTAAAATGCCCTCACTTGCACTATGATTTGTGACCGTATGATCTCACTCACTCAACGCTCTTGATGATTGCTGACCTGGCATTAACAATTAAGTGAAACCCGACCCGTTTTTGTTTTCGAGACGACAACCCTTACTCTCTCTTCTCTCTCTAAGGCCCCTTTTCTCTCTCTTTCCCTCCATTTCTTATCTGAAACGAAGTTTAGAGAAGAGTTCATCTCTTTTCTCACTCCCTTATTTTCCCTTCCATTTTCACTCTTCTCTCTCTTCCCCTCATTTTTCTCTCTCGATTCTCTTTGAAACCTCAGTGTAGAAATTCTTGATGGAGCTCTTCCTGTCATTGTAGAAATTAACTATCGTTGGAGCTCGCGAATTAGGGTTTTTCACTAAAAAAAAGCAGATCTGGACATGTTCTTAATAAGTTGAAGCTTTTGAGGATTTCTTCTGAAAATGAAATGCAAGGAATGGATTTAACCAGACCTGGTGGATTTGCTTATGTTTATCATGATGATGATGACTCAATACCCAAAATGGGTTCATGTTGAAGAGAGTGGAGAGGGTTGAACCAGCAACAAGGAATCCAACTAGTAATGAAAGTTCACCATCGTTGTGTTGTTAAAAAATTGATTTTGATTTCTCTTTTTTTTTTTTTTAAAAATGAATCCTTTTAGATGGTTGTAGTTAGAGATATCAAAACATGGACTAAATTTGGACTGTGCTGTATACTTTATATTTTTAGCAAAATGGTTTGATGTTTTTTATGATTTTGTGAGATGATTTGTTATTTATAAAAGTTGTCTTTCTTGGCTCTTCTTCCTTAAATATTTATTTCCAAAGATATATATTGCTGTCCGACTCACCTGTTTTTGTCTCTGGTAATTTAATAAGATATAGCCAAATGTATAATTTGAATTCCTTATTGTGAGGCTCATTTGAAGAACCCAAAATTCATAGTTGGAACTTTTGGGGAAGATAACTGATCTTGTGATTCTAAACCTTTAAACCCTTATCTAAAGAAATTTATTAGAGTTTACAGATAATATAAAGACCAAATTTCCCAAGTGTGAGGTGATTCAAGTTCGGGAACCTTTATTTGATCTTACCTGAACCGAAACCTGATCGATCTGCGATTTTTAGTAAAAAAGTAGAAGAAGTTTAATCTGGTTTTTTCTCTAGATAAAGTGGAGGGGAAGAGAGAGAAGAAAGAAGTGACTGAAAATAAAATGGAGAGATTCATGTTATGAGCTTATGGGATTTGCTTTAAGGGCACCGGATCTGCAATTTTTAGTGAAAAAGGTAGTAGAAGTTTGATCTGGTTTTTTCTTCAGATAAAACGGAGGGGAAGAAAGGGAAGAGAGAGGAGAGAGAAAAGAGAGGGGAAGAGAGAAGAAATCGAGGAGAGTTTTTTTTTTCTATCTGATATTCATTTCATAGAAGAAATGGAGGGGAAGAGAGAGAAAGAGGAAGGAAAGAGAAAGAAAGGGTACCGTGTAAAATCTGGTCAAATGGGCTGTCAAAAGAGGTACGAATGCCTCGAAAACAAAAACGGGTCGGGTTTCACTTAATTGTTAATGCCAGGTCAGCAATCATCAGGAGCGTTGAGTGAGTGAGATCCTACGGTCACAAATCATAGTGCAAGTGAGGGCATTTTAGTGAGGGCAGCGGAACCGCTCTCTTACCTAGGACAGACAAATTAAGATGAAGGGGTCGATTTTTGAGGGATTTAAGCTCAAAGCCCATTTGTTAGGGGTTCTCTTTTGATAATTTCACCCTACAAAAAATATACCCCACCACTTTATCTTCCCCATCAACAGCCATCCACTACTGTGCCACCACCACCTCCACCGCCTTCAAAAGAGAAAAAGAGAAAGATAGAGAAAGAGGGGGAGGGAAAGAGAGATCCCTCTCTCTCTCTTCTCTTTATCTCTCTCATCTCTCTTTCCCTCTCGATCTCTCTCGGCACCTCCATCACCTACCCTTACCATCAAAAAAAAATTCAGATCTAAAAAAATTAAAAAATTGACTATTGTTGGTCAAAGTTGAAGATAAAGTAGTGCGGTGTCTCTTTTTGTGGGGTGTAATTATCAGAGGAGAGCCCCTAACAAATGGGCGTTGGGCTTAAAAGCCCAAAAAAAATTAGTCCCTCCAACTAATTTGACCATCCCAATATCATTAGGGCTCCGACTCAGGAGGGTTGAATCGGGTTTGAGGTTAACCTAGGTTCAACCCAAATTTATTTATTTGGGCCCCAGCCCTAACCTCGGATTTAGAATGTGAAGCCCAAGCCCAAACCCACAGTTACACAAGGGTTCCTCGGGTCAACACATTTTTTTTCCAAAACTTCAAAAGAAAAAATAATGTACAAGGGAGAAAGAGGGAGAGAAAAAGAATGATCTACTATTTTCTGACTTAAACATCAGTTTAACATACATGCAAATAGATCTTCATCTTCATGCCACGTTGAGTTCATCCTCCCTGTAAGATTTCTCTACGTATCGATCTTTTGTCACCATACCGTTGTTTCTTCTTTCAATTTGTCAATCTAGGGGTTTGGATTTTGTTGAGTATAAGATGCCTAATTGAAATCTCAAGATACTTTGATTAGGTTAGAGAAAGAAGAGGTACTTCATTTGTGGGATAACTTGTTTGGCTAATAGCCTAATACAAACACGAAAAGATTATATTTTGTAATAGCTCGGTCATGGAGGGAGAGAGAGTCGACTAACTAATAAATGTGGAGACTTGAAAGGGAGATCGAGGCCGCCGAGAGAGGGAGAGAGATAATATATGGGGACTTCAAACCCCTTGCACCAGCCTCAAATTTAAGACTGGAGGAAGAAGTTTGGTTGCTTGTGGTGCCAATGGTACTCACCCAAATCTCAAAAAATGCATTTTTTTATTATTTGAGGTGTCCATAGCATTTGCCCTAACACGTCGAGATCGGATTCATCGGGTATCCTGAGGCATCAACCCAGGCCCAACCCGATTTATACTCGGGTTTCTTTTTTCGAACCCAAGCTCGAGCCCAAGTTCTGAAACTATATACCCAAGCCTGATCCATTGTCGGGTTTCGCCCGTTAAGGTCGGGTTAGGCACGTCCAAGCTGCACCCCTAAATATCATCATTCCCTTTATATTTTGATAAGATTCACGGTGTACCACGCAAGACAATCACAAATATCTAACGGCTACTAATCAGTAATCAAGATGATTTTTGGTATGTAGTGGTCTTTTAAAGGGTGAGTCAAACATTTATATGGTCAGCAGATCTCTCGTGCAATTTAAATGCACGGATCGTACTTTTTATTAGCTATCAGACTCGAACAAATTACAAAAAGATGATGGGAATGAGGGCCAAACCAGTCTAAGGGCAACAATTCCATTTGGACATAACTGAATGGAACCCTATTAATGTTCTTTTTTGTCAAAATGTGTTAAATGTTAAATATGTGTTAAAGGTAAATGTTAAATATTTTTATAGACAACTAAGTGAAAGACTAGCAAACACTATGAGTCATCCTACAACCATCTTATGTCTTTCCCAAACACACTAGAAGCCATCCAAGCAATTTTCTATGAGCCATTCTAATTTTTGATAATAAAATAATAAATCTTCTTAATTTTTTAAACAATCCCCACCCACAAAGAAATACACCTCACTTCATCTTCTTCACCTCCACCAGGGCCTCCACCTCCTCCATCATTTAGAGAGAAGAGAGAAAGAGAGAAAGGAGGAGAGGGGGAGAGAGAGGTGAAGGTCATGGTTGCACTAGTGGAGTGATGTGGTGGTGGTGGACTGGTGGGGAAGATAAAGATGGTGGGGTGAATATTTTTTGTGGGGTGGAGACAAAAGAGCTTTCCCAATTTAATTTTTTGGTGTTTTATTTTTGCTTGCCCCTAATATTTTATTATAAATGGTTAGGGTCGCTCATATAACAAAAATTGTCAAACTTTGATCAACCTATAGTTTGACTAACATGATGAACACAAAAACCATTTAGGATGGCTCATAATGTTTGCTAGGATGCCTAATATCACCAGTCCACGTAAAAATACTATGGCTCTGCTTGGTACACCGTGAATATTCGCAAATGCAAAAATTCACAGCTCTTGTAGGTGCTAATTAAAATTCTATAAATTAGAAAAAAATAAATAAAAAATTTTAGATTGTTCATATTGCAAATCCCACTAAATATTTGTTATTAGATGTCCTCATCAGTCATCTACAAATACATGATAAACAGTGAATTTTCGCATTTGTGAATATTCACGGTGTACCAAGGAGAGCCTATGTTATTTTCTTTTTTACCAGGACAAAAAAAAAAACTATATTATTGCGGCACTAAAAAATGGAAATCGATGGTAATGTAGGCGTCTTTTACGAGAAAAACATCTTCTCAAATATCAGACTTTATATCATCTCATGTGAGCCAAAAAGATAACAGTGTAGAAAATTATGTTAAAAAACAAACAGTGTATTCCCGATCCCTACTGATCTAATAATTCAAATTTATTATAGTTTTGATTCTGAAACTTGGGAGCTCACTTTTTTTTAGCACCCCACACCTAAGAGTTCAGTCGTGGAGTCAGTGATGAGTCGATCGAGATCAAGTTATTTCGATATTTTTAATTCAATCATTTAATTATATAATAATGTTAAAGGAGTTTCTCAAAATATTGGTGGATGTACAAGATTAGAGGGTGGATTAAATTATTTAAGTTAGTTAGGGAGATAGATTTAACTTTACTTAGGAGATGGTATGGGTTGAAGTTTTAGAATGAACTAATTTTTTGGTGAAGATGATCTACAAGTATTTTATAATTCAAATGTTTAGATAATTGTATCGTATTATTTGGATGATTATTTCGAAATTTCAACGTATCAATACATTCCATCAATGTGAGATTTTGAACCTTAGTAACAATTTTGAACCTTTGGCAACAATTATAAATCGTGTTCACAAGTGAAGTGAGGGAGTTGGACCCTATTCAAAGGTGCATGACTCCCTATTACTTACACCCTCATTCAATGCACCTTTATCATATAAACATGATAAGGAAAATGCTAAACTTATTGCATTTTCTTATTGCAAATTTTACTGCCTAGTCATCCCACGCTTCTCAAATAATTTCATACCCTTCGTAATTTGCGCCATTCTCAAATTGATGCAAATACCCTCTTAAATATCCTTTGCAGTAAGGTTTGCAGTACACTTTTGCAGTAAGTGTAGCATCACCCACAAGATAAAGATTCCGTGACAACCTAACCACTATGTTTTTCGTACACCTTTTCATGTAGTGATGGACCCCACAAATTTAATACAATTTTTTTTTAAACCCTAAGGAAGACTAACAAGAGTTTGAGAAGGGATCAAATGCTCCATCCACAATACTCCCACTAAATCCCATTTACGTGGGGCCCATATAAAGAGGATCCAAAGGCTGATTTTTTAGAAGAATGCTATCCTCATTTCGTACTTCATTAAAACCATCAAATTCTAAAAAATTTAACCTTATCAAAAGTTTGTTGCAAATTTGTACTACAATTGAATCTAAAAAAACGTAAAATTTTAAGATTTTGATGAGATGATTCGAGAAGGCTAGAAGTTTTAGAACTCAATGATTTATGGATATGATGATCTATGTGATTGGAGATCATATAGATCATCCTCCTCTATCTAATGGGGTACACATCGGATGAGGGTATTTGATCCCTTCTCCAAGAGTTTTAGCCCAAGTAGGTAACATTGATATAGACTTTTATTTCAGCCAGCCCAAATGTACATTCTATGTTCCACCTTGACCAAGCCCTCAAGACCAGTGTATTTTGAAACACACCCTTCTGTTACCTACATTACGTTAACGTATGTAAAATATTATCTCCAACTCAAGTGATTAAACATAATTTAGACTTGGGTTACATGGTTAGCAAGTGTTAACTTAGTAGGTAAAATGTATTGCTATTGATAACACAGACTAGATTAAAATTTTATTCACGTCAAATAAATTAAAAAATATTGAAAGACGTGTATAATTCAAGAGTACTATATGAATATTTTTTATCGTCGATAGTTGATCCTCCAGTACTTATAGATTGACAGTTTTTGTTCCTTTTTTTCTGCCCATTAGAGTGTTTTAACTGTCAATTGGTGGCTCTTTCTATATCTGGCAACAGGTTTGGGTTCGAGTTAAGGTTAAGGTTAAGATCAACCCTAGGCGAATTAGTGGGTTGGTGGGTCTAGATTAGCCAACTCTAATACTCTCTTGTTAATTAAACGGGTTAGTTTTTCAAATTTTAATCCTGACTAGTTTGATATTTTTTTACATAAAATAAGGGAGCAAATTAGAATCGACCTTAACCCTAACAAAATTTTTGAATAACGAGTCAATATTGTTCAACCTTAACCCTAAATTGTATAAGTGATCAATATCCTCCCGTCTGCCTCCTTCCAGTTCCAGCTCTTGGGGGAGACCGGACATCTTATCAATGAAGTTTGTTTGTTTGCTTAAAAAAAAAAAAAAACAAGGTGGTGATCATGCCAGGTGGCAGCTGGTGCAAATGCCAACAACAGACGCGACAACTAACTTTCACGGTCAATGTGATTTTCCTTGACAGAAACACTATTAGGACCGGCCCAATAGTCTGTACAAATGTACAGACTATTAGGCCGATCCCAATAGTGTTTTTGTTTCCTTGATAGCAAAGTCTTAAAAAACGAAAGATTTCTAACATAATCAAATCACCATTAATAAGTGAACCTAATGTCTACGGTTTGCAATTAAGGGTGCCTTTAATTTAAAAAAAAAATTGATTGGCTAAGTTGCCGAGTGGGGAGGGTAAAGGGAGTGTGTTTTGAGAGATGATATGAGCACCCTCCATTCTACTTTAGTAAGGTGCTTAGTGGGTATGGGATTTCTTTTTCCTAACCTAATGACCAACCTGAAGCACTGTAATCCTGCTTGTTGAGAAAACTGTTTTATCAGAAGTTTTATATGGGATGTTAAAAGTCTTACAACCTAAAATATAAAGATCTTATACTGCTCTACTCATTATCAATTGGTTTTGAGTTGAATATATATGATATCAAAACAGGCCCACACATAATAGGTCTAAAAATCACACGTGCTCTACGTCATCCAATAAAGTTATATATGTTAGGCTCAAAATAATGCCACATATGAAGAGGCGTACTTAGAATAGTCCCTCGTTATGAGAAGATAAAAATCTTCCTACTAAATATATAAAGATCATATACCATTCCATTCATTAGGGCATCCACAGTGGTGTAAAAAATGGCCAAATCTGCAAATTGAGTAGCACAGTGGAGTAATGTAAATTTGGAAACGGACCCTACAAGTCTGATTCGCAGGCCAAATTTGGCGACCTGCATTTGGTATCTCCAGATTTTTGGCTAGACGGGTGGAGGGCGAGGCGTCTGATGTTGGGCAGGTGGGAGGGGGAGCGTCTGATACCAGACGACCCAGGGGGTGGGCGTCTGATATCAGACAAATCAATTTATTTTCTAAAAAAAAAATAATAAAGAACTGAAAAAAGGACATGTTCGGTATTTATATTTTTTAAAATCTTTTTTCAAAATGCCACTTGTGTCCTTAATTTAATTTTTTATTAATTTTTTTTAGAGTACCCTTCCAACCACCGATGTTCAACTCTTGTATATAAGCCAAATTTGGTATGCCAAATTTAGCTTTTACCTTGTGACCACTGTGGATGGCCTTACCAATTAGTTTTAAATTAGATACCCACAAAACTTAATAGTGCTTTAACTTCAAACCAAAAGTGCTTCTATCATTAGTATAATTGTTTGAATTGTAGTAACTACAAGTCCAGCATCCAATCAGCCACATAAATATAATTAATGGCTACCAAATAAATGCAATATTCCTCAAATACAAGTCTTGAATATATAATAATAATATAACCATATATAGAGAGAGAGAACGGATCAGAGTACATTCGTTATTTTTACATCGAGTGTACATTAGCTTGTGGGATCTACCTAAAGATGAATCAGGGGATCATTCTAAGTTAGGATATTCTCTCAATCACGTTGATCATCTTTAAAAAAAATTGTCATTCTAGAACGTGTAACCCCATCATCTCGTGATTGGAAATAACTGAAATCAATGGTAAAATGAATAGCTCAAACACCATTGATTTTCAGTGATTCCCAATCACCAGATAATGGAGTTAAAAAATTTAGAATATACTAATTTTTTGTGAGAATGATCAACATGATGGAAAGAATATTGTCATTTAAAATGAGCCCATAATTCATCTCTAGGTGGTCCCCACAAGCCAATGTACACTCAATGTAAAAATAGATCCCCTCTCATATATATATATATATATATATATATATATATATATATATATATATATATATATATATCTAACAGTTTGCTCTCTTTTTTATGTTGACTTTCAACCCATTCTTCATATGAAGGTTTATAAATGGTTTAGGGCAAACATGGTGACCCTCCACCACTTGAACATGGAAGTTAAAAAGGACAGCTGTAACAGCAGACTTCATCTGTGTAAAAGATATATCCTTACCTAAACAAGTCCTAGGTCCTGCATTAAATGCAAAGAATTTGGGCATGTGTTCAATAGTTAGCAGCTTTCCATCATCATCTATCCATCTCTCAGGCTTGAATTCCAAACAATCTTCTCCCCAAATCCATGGCATCCTTCCAACTGAAAAGAATGAAAGTATGATTTGCATCCCAGGCTTCACCAAAGACCCATCAGGAAGTACATCTTCTTTTACTACAGATTTGCTGTTAAGAGGAAGTGGAGGGTATAATCTTAGCGATTCGCATAACGCCGCATGCAGATAAACTAACCCTTTAAGATCGTCGGAGTCGAAAATACATGGCCATTTGATCTCTATTTGATCATCATCTCTCTTCTTTGAGAACAATAAAAGCTGCTTCAATTCTTCTAAGATTTTCATTTCAACAGAAGGTGTTTTGGAAACCAACCAGAAGAACCAAATGAGACCAGATGCAATTGTGTCTCTTCCAGCTATGAATAAACTCAACATAGCATCTCTAAGAAACTTGTCACTCTTAGCCAAATCATCACTAGATTTTATGTATGAAGACAAGAGATCAACTGTTTCTACTCCTTTAATCAAATCTTCTCTCTTTTGAGAAATATATTCTTGAAAGAGAACATCAACTGTTTTGTGAGCTTCACTTAACTTTCTCTCTCTACCAATTCCCAACCAACTCAAGAACTTCCATAAGAATATAGGCATTGCATGCCTATAAAGTATAGCTTCTTGTGCATCATCAACAGCTTTAGCTAACACACTAGAAGGAAGCTCAATAGAGAGATAATTTTCATGCCTGCCAAATATTACACTTATGTTACTATCAAAAGCAAATCTTGAACACACATCTTGTAAATCAATGGTAGACCCATTTTTAGCTACATGATCTAAAAATGGGACTAACTGTTCTTCTACTACCTGTTGGCTCATGTTAGCAACTAGGGTTTTAAATTCTGCAGATATAAACCCTGCATGAGCCATTCTTCTCTGTACTTTCCATTGATCAGAATCAACATTGAAAATCCCATCACCAAGTATGTTGAAAACTTCCTTGAAATCAGGGCCTTTAGGGAAATTGTTGAAGTTGGTTTTAAGGATGTATTCTATGTTTTTAGGATGACAAGTTACAAGATAGCAAAGCTTTGAAAAGATGGGTCCATCTATGAAGAAAGAACCTGTACCAAGTGAACTGAAAACTTCAGTTAACCATTCAGGTAATCTGTTTGAATTCCATAGAAGAGATGGAAGGGTTCCAAGGAAAAGCCAGTAATCTATGCCTTGACTGTGGTGTTTGAAATACAAACCTAGAGAGAGAAAAAAACCAAGAAACAATAAGCAAACTACAGGCCATCCATTAAAGTTGAACAGAAAAAATGGTAGAAAAAGAGACTGAAAATCCATCTTTTGTGACTAAGTGGTGAGTACTGCAAGAGATCAAAGATGGAGATTTATATATAATCAAGTTGTATAAAACTTATTAACACTTGAAACCCATATATTTATGAATACTTGAATGCTCAACCAATTTGAAAGAGATTTTACAGCTACTAAAAATTATGTAGTACTAGGCGTACAGACTTACCTCCAATCCATGAGTGCGACATGATAACTTTCGTCTCAACTCCTAACTGATTTCTTAGGGATTTGTTTTGAAACACGTGTATACATTTTGCATACATGTTTACATTCATAATTGATAATTTTAAGTAATTAATAGTTAACACTTCTATTAATAACCTTAGTAATCAAAATTGTGGTATGACGGTGATGCTCCTGCTTCAAAACCTAGCGCTCTTACTCTGAAGGCATTTTAAAACTTGGAACAATATTTAATTGGCCGCTCCGATAATCAGAGCATGGAGGGGGAGAGGAAGCCAGAGCCAGGGCACCTAACTAAAAAATGAATTTAGGTTCGGAGCGCCTCCGAAACTTTTATATATATATATATTGTATATAATGCTAAAATCCCTTGAAAAACTTAAATAACAAAATAAATTCACCTTCTAAACTTTAAATAGTTTGAACAAATTTCAACTTTGAGATCAGTTATTAATCCAACGATTGAAACAATGAAAACTAAAAGGATGTTTTTGATCGGAGCAATTTTCATATTAATTGTAATTGGTTATAGGTTACTTTAGCTTTGAACTTTCCCCTGACCCTAGTCATATATAGTCATGTATATATGTCTAATAGGTCAATAACATCTTACCAAAGTCTATGGAGTATGTATCATCAATTAAAGTGGTAAACACATGAGGATATATAAGTCGGTTTCAAAAGGGGATGGCACTATAGAATTGATGCTTTAACGTTAGTCCAACATTGTTAGTTGGTGTAAGTAGGGGTGTCAATGGGTACCAAAATACCTGGAACCGAATCGACACCAGAACATTTATTGCTGTTCCGGGACCTTATGTTGTGGATCTGATTAATTTTGGATCTACCCATTTTGGATCCATTTAATTTCGGATCCATTTCGGATCCACCTACCGGGTATCTGCGGGTACCAGGTTCCGTATAATTTTTATAATTTTACAGTTTAATCTACTATTATACAATAAATTTTAAATTTTTTTAACTTTTTTTAATTAAAAAAGAAAATAAAAGAAACCAGTGACTATTATACAACAAATTTTGTAATAAAACTAATTTTATAATTAAATAAAATACGAAAATACAAAATGCAAATACGTTTCATGTGAAAAAAGTTAAAAAAACAAGTATCGAGTACCCGCAGATCCTAGCGGTATCGGATCCGAAACCATCAATTGAAGTTCCGGAACCGGAATCGGTAGGATCCAGAACTGCCTTCATATTAACGGGACCAAATCTGGAACCTCTAGGATCCGATCTGGAACCGTCCCGTTGACACCCCTAGGTGTAAGTCACAGAGGAAGAGTTGATTTTATAAAGCAATGATATTGTGCTTCACCTCTTACATAATCAATAACCTAGTTTTTGGGCACCTATTCTGAGATTCTTGGCAGATTACCTACCTAACCAAACCACTACCCCATTAGCGCAGATCTGGTTACTAAAGGTAAGTGCCATGGGAAACCCTTATTTAAGTTATTTGGGGTAGGGCTTTAAGGGTTTAAGTGAGGGCAAGTTCCATGGAAAATCAAGGCTGTACGGCACAGTTAGTGTCATACGGCACCTCTTTTTTACCTAATCTTTATGGAGAGAAGAGTTTATTGCCGTTAGATCTTGTCTCACAGACCAACTGCCAAAACTTAAGAGCATATAAGCCTACACGTGGTACTATAAGA
This sequence comes from Macleaya cordata, assembly GCA_002174775.1. NCBI lineage: Eukaryota > Viridiplantae > Streptophyta > Magnoliopsida > Ranunculales > Papaveraceae > Macleaya > Macleaya cordata. The sequence continues at coordinate 180,571 of MVGT01004510.1, forward strand.
AATTTAAAACCCGTACGACAAAGATTGTGTCATACGAAACACTCTTTGCCTCCTCCCTCAAATCCCTTGCCCCAACCCCAAATCTAGGACCAGGAGAGGGGTTTGGTTGTTTGTGGTAACCATGGTACTTGTCGAAACCTCAAAAAATACTTTTTTTGCTTGTTTGAGGTGTCCATAACACTTACCCTAAAAGTGAATTTGTCAAACAAATATACCAAAAGTTGTGCTTAGTATCTAATAAATTTTTGCAAAAATTCAGAGGCCACAATTCTATTACATCAAAGGTGTGAAAAAAAAATTTCCATGTCATAATAATTAACCATATGCACGTTAGTAATACTGATCCAGTCCAATAATGATTTTTGGACCAACGTTTTTTTACAAAATGTATGCCAAATGTTTATGTGGTAGGATGGAACCCACCACTTTTTTTCCTCCCAAAATAGTACGACCGACTATACCATATAAGCGTTAGGCCATTTATTTTGTAAAATGGTCAGTCCAAAAAAGCAGTACTCGATCCAGCTAGGCCGTGTTTCATGCTTGTCATAAGCATATATCTACGTACATATAGCTATATAAATTCTCCAACCACACCACTATTACCCCAACCACACCCATTATTAATATGGGGATACAGTTGTGAGGGGAACTGGATATTATAAATTCAAAATCCAAGAAATAAATTTATTGTAAACCAAATATGGATCCTTGCATAGCGACATGAGCTAAAAATGCCTCTCAACAAGTGCTAGAGGTGCGATCGCACAAGGCCCTCAATCAAATATGTATCCCCACACATAAAGTAAGATGGTCCAAGGACACATTGTTTGTGAAGACGACTACTCACAATATATCGCATGGTTCTAAAATTTTAAACCCAATCAAAATTCAGTTCAAAATTGACCGTAAAATACAGGATTCACAAAGTTTAAAATTTTAATCAAATTTTTTTTTTTTGTGAGGTTAAAAGTTTTAAAACGTTGTCATTTTTCTTGTGAATATGATATTAGTGTTCAGCAAATCATCCTTGCAAAAAATCAACCTTAAAATCGTCTCTACGTGAGCTTGCATGTGATTGTAAACAAGGTGTAAGAATAAGTTCTGTATTTAGACAAAATTGGTGGGTGAAAAACAAATTTCTTCTAGTATTAGTGTTTTTTGGGTGTGAAAAAGGGTACTTGTTTTCAGTTTTTGCACAGGGCCCTCTAAATCTCAGAGACGGCCCTACTTCTTGTGTTACCAATGACAGTTCGAAGCTGAACGATTTTGAAGCCCTAGTGTGTAGCTCACCAACATCCAATCCTGAGATATAGGTGGTGGCCAAAAAGATGGAACTAACGGCCGAAGAAGCAAGGTGATATACTAGTGAAGAAACAGAACAGCAGTAGCCAGTTATCTACAGCTAGGACCTTGAATTTTAGAATACCAACACAGGAGAGAAAAACAACAAAGGAAAACTGAGCAAATTACAGGCTATTTCTTCAAATAACTTCCAAAAACAATTTCAATTGTTTGAGAATTATGTTGTATACTCTGCTCTGCTTTCTTCAGCAACTACGTCCGAACTAAGGGCAAAATCTTGCAACACATTGTGTACTAAACTCATCGTCGACTCGACCCCTTCAACACATGCCATATCAATGTTAAAATGGCTCATTTTAGCCCATTCAGCAAAGACAACACCCACCCACCATCGAAACTAGCTTTTTGTGCCGACGATCATCAATTCACTACAGGTAGAGGTTTCGTTTATTCCAGCTAACCTAATGTATAGGACTTCTGGTGAACAAAACTCAAAACTGAATATAAAAAAACCTAGAGATCAAAAGAATAATTTTCCAGGTTACAAGGAAACAACAGCGCAGTCATATCAAACAAGGGGGAAGAATTGAAGAGGAAATCAAATTACAGAAATGTAAGATATGCACATCAAAAAACAATCATAAGGTTCATATCACCTAAACAAGGTAGATTGTTAAATATTAAGCTTTTTGGATATAAGCAAACACAACCACATTCTCTGGAGTCTGGACTCAGATATGACCAGTTACAATCACGAAAATACTTACAATTGTATATTGTAGCAATCTATATTCAACGTCATTAGGCCATCCACAGCGGCCCCTGGCTAAAGTCGAATTTGGCTTACTAAATTTAGCCTATATTTGAAAGTTACACATCGGTGGGTTGCAGGCTTCCTTTAAAAAAATTAATAAAAACTAAATTGGAGACACATTCGGAATTTTTTTTTTTTAAAAAAAATTCTTTTCAAATAATACCAAGCGGGGTAGGGCGTCTGATGTCAGGCAGCCCCCAAGGACACCACCTGGCATTATGAGAAAAGATTTTTTTTTTTTTTTAAAAAAAAAAAAAAAAAAACTCAAGCGGGTGGTCAGGTCGTCTGACATCAGACGCCCTACCCCTTAAAATTTTTACAAATTGAAATGGAGGTTGTCAAATTTGACTTGCGATAGGGATTTGTAGAGTCCGTTTCGAGATTTGACCTGCTTCAGTGTGAAACTTTAACTGCAAATTTGGCCAGGATTTTGAACCGCTGTGGATGCCCTTGGACGTATAATTTCCAAAATGAGGTCAAAATTTATGTTGAAACATGAAAAGCCTAAACGTAAATTGTTCACTTGGAAATTTCAAGGCAGAATTCAAGGTCGTGATAATTGACATTAAAAGGGGCAGACGTACCAAACAAGAATCAACCATTGGGGCAGAGCGTAACCCATCAACCAAACAAGAATCAATCAGCAGCATCAAAATCACTAGAAACAAATTCGAACTGATCTCAGCAACAAGGGTACGAACAGCCACCCATAGGCAGATGTCTGCTACCAAATCACAGCAACAATCAACACCCCACGTGCCATCACATCCCAGTACAAGATGTGATGGGTATCAGGTAACCACTTCACAGCTACAAACACAACCTCATGTGCTATGATATTTTAGTAATGCAACCTAAGTTAAAATCCTAAAAATGTTTGACATAAAAGAGGCACAGTCTAACCATACACACCCTAACAAATTAAGAAGCAATACATCTTTTACCCAGCCACAAGTGAGCACCAGCAGAACTGTATATCAGGACCAACTCACAGGCAGATCAGCTACGTGTTGAGAACTGAGACAACAATCCCTTCTGACCAACATTAGCCATCACAGCTACAAGTCTACAACTACCTTTCAGAACCCAAAATCTTAAACCACCGAATACACCAGGGAGCATGGTCAGGTAAAGCGTATAAAATAGTTATTGATGGAGTACTATTAAGAATAGAGGTAAGTTATAAACCTTACCAATCATGAGTGGACATAGCAAATTAGCTATCATAACAGGCGAAGAGGAACACCAAAATAGTTCTGTTTGCAACCAGCATCAAAATGAAGTTCAACCATCTATGAAGTACAAACAGCATCAACAGCTACTATATCATCATCTCTCCAACCAGCCACATTCATTCTTTCCCGAACATAACTATAAAACCGCAGTACATACGGTTCATCATAGGTCAGAACTCCCAATAACTTAATTAAAAAGGCAACTAAAAGCATTCATGTTTTGTTTTCTTTTAGAAAAAAGGAAGAAGAAGAAAACCCATGAACATAAAACTATAAAAAGCATAATAAAATCTATTGCAAATATCAATGATCTTACAACCCAGAAATTGCTAACAAACTATCCAAAAAGCCCCAGAAGTGCATAAGTTCAACCTTCAAACGAAGTCGACAGTCACCAAAATTGGCATTTAGTACTTGAAAGTACATCCAAAATGCATTAATGTCCTCCTCCCTATTGCAACACAGCTACACAAGATGCATCCAAACCTCTCACATCAATCCTGCAAGACAAAAAATTAGAAATAACCAGTTTTATTGGTCAATATTAAAATCAAATCAGAAGTCCAATGCAAGTACTCCTTACATCAGTATCCGAATTGCGAGGAGATGGGCTCCGAGAATCAGCAGGTCGAGCTGGTGGGGAAACACTTCTTGGAGTTGGGGATCGTTCATCATCATTGCGCCTACTGGGACTTTCACCCAGAGAAGGAGGTGTCCTGCGTGGGGATGGGCTCCTCGGAGGACTAGGACTGCGACGATAAGGAGAGGCACTGCAACAATGGCCAGATAATGACAAACAATATAAAGCAGATGGAATTTGAAAATATAGACTGCAAGATTAGCATACTGTCATACCTGTTGAATGATCGACGACTCCTTCGCTCATCATAATGCCTGTCTCGACTACGACCTTTATAATAATCAGGACTTGAACTCGGGCTCCTGCTTCGACGGTAATAATCCCTTTCCCTTCCATGATACCTGTCACGATCATATCTGTCCCTACTTCTACTACGACTTCTCCTTCTATAATCCCTGTCCCGGTAGTCATCTCGGTACCTGACAATGTATATCATCAGTAAGTGGATATAGCATAAGAAGTACTGAGTTGTCGAGCTAGACCCAGCAAGGAGAGTGAGTCAAGCATGAGCGGCCTGTCAGTCCAGCCGCAAGTTCTGAAAATAAGAAAGGTTCAATTATAAAATTTACTTGCCTAATATAGATATCTGGAAAAATCAACCTAAACCCCAGCAAAAACAATATTTTCAAAATCAAATAGAGAGTATACAACAAGTCATTCAGAAAAAGAATCAGTCACACTAGAACAAAGCTTAACTCCCATAGTTTGTCGCTTCAGTTATTATTTGCTTGTCAGATATTCCAAATTTTTACATATCAGACCTAGATGAAACACTATAATACCATAAAACGCATCACATAGACATGCTGGAGTATCAGGATGATGAAACTCCCCACCTATTAATTGTGTTGGACACAAACAAAATCCATGTCAAGGTTACATTACAGGGTAACAAACAAGGCCAATAATGGTGAAAACTCCTGAAAATGGACAGGCATCCCCTTCCTTTTAATAACCAACACAGGCACTTTTGGTTTTCTTTTAGAGAGGGACAGTTTTTATTCAGAAACAAAACAAAATACTTGTCAATGACTCAGTTACACATTGTATATAAAGAGAAACAAGTGGAAGGGACTCTGGGAGAGTATAAAATGATCTTTGAAGGAGTTTAGTGACCGTGAACATGGAACACATATGCATAACACTCAGAGAAACAGTATCCATGCTTGAACTTGATTATGATGCTAGAAGCAGTCAAGGACCTAATACACTATAAGGGTAGATGCAACTTCAAGTAACACATAGAAAGACAATGGGCAAATGACGCCCTTCCAATATTTGCTGCTGACTTGTAGATCAGGAACTAAAAAGTTTCAAATACTTATTGAACCAAAAGTTATTACCTTGGTCGAGGGCTGCGGCTTCTTGACCTGCCTCTTGTCCTTGATACCTTCTCTACTATCCTTCCTTTACGACTGAGAAAAAAGGAAACACTCTTTTCAGTTGAAGTATGCCCAGGCAAATGGCTGAGCGAAACATATACCACTGACAACTAAACATAGAAATAATGGATTATCATGACCACCCAAAAACAATGAAATGAAGGGATATTTGTAACTGTAAAGAAAAATATAAATAAAAAAAAAAAAAAAGAGAACTAGCAAACGATTGAAACATAGGTTATGGTCGATGCCGAAATATACCTTGACATCAAAATTTAATAGCTTGTGTAAAACTCTTACAAACCATTCGAGTATTAGCAATTCAGAAAGTAGCGAAAATCTAGTAAACAATAATTCCAATTTCCAAGTATAATTTAGATATTTCATTCAAAAGTAAAGAAACTATAAAAACTGCACCCAAGAACAAAAATACATAAACAAAATTATAATATGATCAAGAATACTTTACAACCGTAATATATGTGCAATGTGCTGATCATCAAATCTATAATGTACAAATATAAACAATTCTTCCAGAAATTCAGACATTATATTAATAATATGAAAAAATTTGCACGATTCAAGAACTATTTAACTGTGAATAATGTAAGTTTTAGGACAAGGCAAACCCATCATGAACACGTTAAACGTAGTTGATTGGAGAAAAATAAGGGCATGTCTAATTTCCCATTATCTCACCAAAAAAAGTAGTTTGTTACATAATAACTTACATGGGTTCCGCGTTTGGCCCATACTTCGCAAATTGAACCATCATATTTCTACCATCAACATTTCTTCCTGACAAAAACATAACCATAGAAGCAAAACATAAATCAATTGCAAGGAAAAAAGAAGGGTTTCTCTAATTAACACGAAATGAGAACTAGAGAGAGAAAATTACCATCAAGCTTCTCCACAGCCTTCTGCGCCTCATCTGCGTACTTGTATCGAACAAAAGCAAACCCTCGAGAGTCTCCAGTCCTAATAATTAAACAAAACATCATCAATACAGGAAGATATATATATATATATGAGAGAGAGAGAGAGAGTGATAGAGAGAGAATTGACAAAACTAACAAAAGCATCAACAAATTAAACCTTCGATCTCTGGGGATGAAGATATCGACGACCTTGCCGTACTTATCAAAAAGGGGAAAGAGATCATCGGCAGTAGTTCCTGGTGAGAATCACAACAAAGAAATCAAAAGTTGATAAGAATTTGAAACTCACAGAATGAATAATTGAGAGAAACAGATTAGAATTCTTCAAAAACAAAAATTGAGAAAAGGATTAGATGTTTTTACGGAAAGTGATATTCAGAACGAGAAGAGAGTATGTATCTCTGATATCTGGAGGTCCAGATCTTCCAAAGTGCGACATTCTCACAGAGAGAACGAGAATTTTAGGGTTAGGGTTAAGGTTAGGCACTAATCCAAAAGAGAATTCTGTACACAGAGTAGATAAATTTCACGAAGACCGTCTCGTCGTCCGTTCTACCAAATATATAGGTTGAGAGAGGGAACTCCTTCTATTTACAAATTACTCCTATACTTGATAAAAATTGCAATATTCTACCCTTTATTATTCCTTTTGGCGGTTTCGCCCATGTTTCCCAAAGCTTTTCTCTTCTTTTTTTTTTTTTAAGAGTCATTTCCATTCAATAATAATTGAAGAAGTGGCACGTCGCTTTGTCTAATTCATAGCCTTTTTATATCATTATATGCTCTATTTTCTTTTTTTATTTATATTTTTATACAGTGGGGTAACACCTAATGCCCAATTACAAGTAGGGCAACGGAGAGGCATTATATTAATAATGTATAGAATATTGTCACGAATGTGTAAGAAGCACCACAAATAATGCAAAACATAGATATAACTCGCGATGTCGCAAGCAGTAGATGATCAACTATCTATGATAGAGAATGCATAATCCTCCATCCTTTTTTAGAACAACTCAGTGCAAGTGGCATTGTGAGGTGAAAAAAGAGACAGGAAGGCCGAGATAGCCTTTTTTATCTTCTATTTTTGTAGCGTTGCTCAAATGTTGTGTTGCCTAACTAATGTCCTTCTGAGATGCCATGCGCACCTACAGGCACTCTAATGATCAAGTTAGTAAGGATTTCAAGTAGGAAATACCTATATTAAATAAGTTTCCCCTACCTCATAAGAGCATCCACAGTGGTATGGTAAAATACCTTTTTACCTTATTTGAGTTGAGTAGTGGGTAGGGGAAAATAAGAATTTTAGCCTACGAGACTCGGAGATAGGCTAAAATTGGCCTTCTCCAGACTCATCTGCAAATTATTTTACGGGGCGTGGATCTGGCACCACGTCTGAAATGGGGCGTAGAGGTATGATGGCGTTTGAAACGGGGCGTGGAGGTAAAGCCACGCCCCAATTTTTTTAAAATTTTTTAAATTGCATGGGACGTGGAGATTGCTCCACGCCCCATGCAGGCGTGGAGATAGCTCCACGCCTAAATATTTTGGGCGTGGAGCTATCTCCACGCCCAAATATTTTTTTTTTTAATTTTTTTTTAAATAACTTTTATAAAATGGGTAAAATTTTTTTAAAAATTATAAAAAAATTATAAAAATTATAAAAAATTATAAAAATTATAAAAAATTTTAAAAAAAATTAAAAAAATTAAAAAAAAATTTATAAAAACCAGGCGTAGTGCTAACACTACGTTTGATTCCAAGCGTGGTCCAAGGACCACGCCTGGCTTTTTAAAATATATATATTTTTTTTAAATGTCAATTTTGTCCCCAGTTTAGGTTTTTTATTAATTTTTTAAATTTTTTTAAAACACTCCCCACTGTGGATGTGGGTCTTGTAGGCTAAAAAACGGTAAGGTAAAATAGCTTTTTACCCTACAACACTGTGGATGCTCTAAGTGTTACATTTAATTGTAGTTGAGCTCCCACCTCTATTGCGATTCAGGTACAAGATATTCGAAGAACATGATCCCAAACTAGTCAACTGAGCTATATGTTACTAGGTAGATCAAATCCTAGATCTTCTGGAACGACTAAATTACAATGTCTAACGTGCGTACAAGGGTATTCTCATTCTCACTTCTTTGAAATGAGTTGAGCTAGTCAAGCTGTGTTGAACACTTAAATGACCTCTTAACGAGATAACTTATCTGAAATGAGCTAAGAGGGCGTTTGGCAACCAGAAGCAGAAGTGCTTCTGCTTCTAAAAAAAGCAGAAGTGCTTCTGAGAAGTAAAAACTCATGAGAAGCTTGTATGGCAAACTATTGACTTATAAGTCAATAAGTAAGTCAATATGGCAATGTAACGTGATCAGCAGCCAAAATGAAAAAGATTGAACTATTATTTTTATTGTTGTTGGATGATAATAATAATAATAATAATAATAATAAAATAGAAATAATAATAATAATAATCATAACAACAATAATAATAATAATAATAATAATAATAAGAATAATAATAATAATAACAATAATAATAATAATAATAATAATAATAATAATAATAATAATAATAATAATAATAATAATAATAATAATAATAATAATAATAATAATAATAATAATAATAATAATAATAATAATAATAATAATAATAATAATAATAATAATAATAATAATAATAATAATAATAATAATAATAATAATAATAATAATAATAATAATAATAATAATAATAATAATAATAATAATAATAATAATAATAATAATAATAATAATAATAATAATAATAATAATAATAATAATAATAATAATAATAATAATAATAATAATAATAATAATAATAATAATAATAATAATAATAATAATAATAATAATAATAATAATAATAATAATAATAATAATAATAATAATAATAATAATAATAATAATAATAATAATAATAATAATAATAATAATAATAATAATAATAATAATAATAATAATAATAATAATAATAATAATAATAATAATAATAATAATAATAATAATAATAATAATAATAATAATAATAATAATAATAATAATAATAATAATAATGAAGGTTTTATATAATTTAGACTAACAACGTTATATATATCATCCGTCACTATTATTATTATCATCAATCGTCACCATCATCATCATCATCCATTGCCACCATTATCATCATCACCCATCATCATCATCACCCATCATCATTAACAACAACAACAACATCATCACCAATCATCATTGTCATGATCATCATCATGTTCAATCCCGATAAAGAGAAGGTGAAGACTTTTAGTTGCTATGAAGAAAAAATGATGAGAAAGAATGAGGAGAAAAAATAAATAGAATAAAAATTATATTAGAGTTTGAGAAGTTACTTTCTCTCAGAAGCAAGAAGAGTTTTTGCTTCAAATAGAAGCAACTTTTTTGCTTCTAGAAGTCACTTTGTAAAAGTGTTACCATACAAGTTTTTTTACTTTTTGACTTATATAAGTCAAAAAGTAACTTCTTAAGTGGTTGCCAAACGCTCTCTAAGCTAGTCAAGCTGAGCTTTTTCAAATTGATGCCCTCTTGACAAAATCAAATGTTTTGAGATGCTCTTTGTATTGCCATGTAGGGCTTCTATTAGTTGTGTTATATTAAAAGCCAATTGTATGTATGCTAATACGATCCGTACTCTTTAGAAAATAAAATTTAATTTTAGTCATTTTGATGCCTAAATAACTGTTGTCACGTTTTTTGTTTTTAAAATGACATTTGACCAAGGTGGAAGGCATAGGGAATGTCATATGGAAGATGGCCAAGTGGTAAGACACTCACCGCACAAAATAGAAGTCGAGGGTTTAATTCTTCCCGATGGCCACTCCCACAATAAGATTTCACCCAAGTTGTGTGTAGATAGGATGGTCTGCCTACACCTCATGGAGAATGTCATATGTGAACCATTAGGAAGATGGCCAAGTGGTAAGACGCTCACCTCACAAAATAGAGGCCCAATAGCCAGAATGTAAAAAAAAAAAAAAAATGTGCCTATGTGGGGTGGAAGTAAATATTTCCCAAATTTACCCTTACTATCCATGAAATGTCATGTCAGATTTAAAAAGTCATCAGCACGGAGACGTTGTGTAGCTTCTCATCTTCATCAGTCGTGAGTCTTTTTTCTCTGAAAGCCTTCTGCAACAGAAGGGCAATTAGAAACCCTAATTTTTATATTCGTCGCCATTAATGGCGGCGATCAAACGTAAAGGGGCTCCGCCTACTTCTGAGAAAGTAAACAGAAGGGTTTGGGTCTACCTGTTTCTACTTACCCTTCAATATGGCGCACAACCCTTGATTTCTAAACGATGCATCAAGTAAGTCCCTTTTGTCTTCCATTTATTATTTTTTTTACTGCTATTTGAAGATTAGAATTCTGCCCTCAATTTCACTCAGAACTGAGTCTCAAAAACATGATTTTTTTTTTTCCAATTTTATGTAGATCAGTGAATGTTTTTCAGTGGAATGTGGAATTAGGGATAGGTTTTTGAGTGAAACTAAGTTTCTTTTGTCTTGGATGATTGATCATTGGATGGAAATTTGAAAATTTAGAGTATTTCAGTTTTGGGTGCGTAAGTTTTATAAGTTTGATTGGAGTCCTGAACCTGAGTTTTTGAAGTAAAATTTGTGTATCAATTTTTAAATTAGAGGTGTAATAAATGTGGATTAGTATTCACGTTAATAAGGGAATAATAGGAAACTAGAGAGAGAATTTTCAAATGTTTTCCTGAATTGGGGATGGGGATTCTATTTTCTCTTCAATTTGTGAAATTAGTACATTTCTTGCTACCTTCAATGGAACATGAAGATTAATTTTCATCAAATGGGTTTGCATTTATAGAACCAGTCCATAATCCAAGAGCTTCTAGTAGGAATTAACATGGGGTTTTCTGTTCAGTTCCATATCATGTGTTAATATACCTTTTATTTTCCCACTTATAACCTCTTCCCAGTTCCCACATATTTGCTATCTAGATTCCTTTTAGATCTCCTACCATTATGAATGGTCGTGTTACTTACTTGTTTTACCTATCTAGATTCCAGAAGTTCTCGTTTTTTCCTTTCAAATAATCAAATTAATTAATTAGTCATCATGTAGGAGGAGATTGGCAAGGACTACTGATTAATTAGGGTATATTTGTCAAGTACTGAATTACTGGGAATGTGTAAAAATATGATAAAACCAAGGGGTGTTACCACAGTGAAGAGTATAGACCATCATGTAATAAAACCTAGGGCTGTTATCACAATATTGAAATATTTTTTAAACCTCCAAATTGAGTTATTCCAATTACTGGGAAAGTAATTGATTCCATGCACCAGGGTACACCATAGGTTATCTTAGGAGTGAGGCGACACGAGGCGATGGGCTGGGTGCCTTTCCCAGGCGTGCCTAGGCATCGCCCAGAAACCCTGCTTACCTATATTTTCTGGAAATTTCATGTGTACTCCTCGATGTTCTCATATGATTTATTCAACTTATTTCACCATATATGTATATTTTTTGGTCTTTTTATGACCTATATGCATAAATGACAATACAACGACATGGATTAGCAAATCAATAAAGCACACAAGTTCACAAATCTTATTTTAAAGTGATTTAATGGAGTTTAAGGGTTGAAGACGGGAAGAAATAGGGGTTTAGGAGTTTAGAGAGAGTTTGGAGTGAGGAATAATGATATGAATATGATACTTAGAGAGAGTTTGCTGTCCCTAGTTGGGCAAAGGCCCATCCAGGAGGTCTATCACTAATTGAATGATTATTATACTATGACTTGCTGGGCAACTCATGTAGAACGTAGTTAGGTTTCATATGGAGATGTGGAACCTAATAAGATCAATTTTTATAGCTCTCTGTTTAAGCTATCAGCTGCAATGTTGGGTGCTCGTATTAGATAATTTCTGCATTTGACTCTAGGTCTGTTCATGTAGTAGAATACTAGAAACTAGAAACTGTTCAATTACAAGTTTCGTGGTCTCTTCGGTTTACACTCGAACCCTGCAGATCTTTCTTCATTCAAGAATCCAGATATTGTTAAAACTTTTGATCATGTTAGCAGAACTGTAAATAACTTTTAGACCTTTTCATCAGATAACAAAACATGTTTTTTAAATTTATAATGTAATATTGCATCTATGCTTTCGAGCTGCTCCTGTGTGATTTTCTTGAAGAGGCACAACTTACCATCTCCACCTCCCGTTTCTTGTAATTAATTGTACAGTGCAAAGCAAAAAGTTTTTTCATCCTTTTTTCATTCCTCCCGCGGTAGGAACTAGCAACTAGTTGGATACAAGTTAGATGCGGAATCATATATTATGCTGCGATTATCATTGTCTTTGTTCATACTTGCCGCAGGCGAGAAGTTATTGTCACTTCATCTGTTCTGGCATGTGAAGTAGCAAAGGTGAGTCCCTAACTAGCCTATTTATTATCTCCATTTGTGATCTTAGTTACAATCTGGCCATGATTTCAACCTATGTTCTGTAGGTTATTTGTGCACTCTTTCTCATCATGAAAGAAGGAAATTTGAAGAGAATGTACAGTGAGTGGACTTTGGTTGGTTCATTGACGGCATCAGGCCTTCCAGCTGCTATTTATGCACTACAAAATAGCTTGTTGCAGATCTCTTACAAGAATCTAGATTCCCTTACCTTCTCGATGCTCAACCAGACAAAGCTATTCTTTACAGCTTTCTTCACTTATCTTATCTTGCGGTATGTTTTGTGACTTTAGCTATTTCATGGAGGTAAATTGAACTGTCATTGTTACGTTTTATTGTTAGACCATCTAGTAAATTGCATAGTCCCATCCAATACTTATTTTTAGTATTTTATCAATAAAAAGAAGTATTTTTGCACTTTTCACATGCCCAAATTGCATGATGACCTTACATGTGGACTGTTGTCTACAAGTCCTATTGCTGTCTGAGATCAAGCAACCAACTGGATTATTTGGATTGTTCTATGCTCCATCCACGACATGGCTGATCAATTAGACAGTTTAGATCAGTGTATGTACTTTTTCAAGAATCTCCAAAGACAATGAGATGTACCTGAATGCTTCAGTTTGGCTTGAACATAATTTTCTACCTAATGTGACACTAATACCAGTATAGCATACTGGTATGATACTAGGATACTCTTTTACTTGCAGTTCTCTTAATTCATTGTGTTGTTACTTCTATACTAGTTTATTCACAAAAGTACAAAATACATAAATATTTTATTTTTACAAATTTCACTCGTTAAAATGTTTTTTTTTTCAAAAAAGAAAAAGAAAAAGGTGGATATGCTAGAAGTTGAATCATATTTGGCATGATGCGAATGCAAAATGGAAAAGAGCAAAAACAGAAAAAAGAAACATGCATGATTCTTAGCTTAAAAAAAACTATAAGTTGAAGTGCTGTATAACTTTCAAAGCATGAGATCCTTCACATATTGTTGTCCTCGATTGGTTAACCAAGTTATAGTCGTCATACCCTCCTAAGTGTCCAAACTTTATTGACAGATTATAGCCAATTGTATGATTTACTTAATAAGGTCAAACTCAAAACATCTTGCCCGTTTGAAACAATACAGTCAGGAAAAATTTGGTCAGATTTTCAGGCTGTTCTCCATCCAAAGTTGATGTACTTCTAACTTAGACCAATTGTACCACTTAGTTAAAAAAAAAAATGCTGCCTATGTTTTCACTTGGTCAGACTTTTAGATCCCTCATCCAAAATTGGCCAGCAGTTGAGCCATCTGAGCTATAGGCAGTGGACCGCAATACTGTAAATGGCTGGTCTTACTTTGGGTAATGCATCTCTGTTCCATTTATTTCACCTTCCAACTCATCAAGTGCATAATCTGTTAATTGTTCACTAATTGTGTCAGAAAGATTAAGAGTTTTGTGTAGGAACTTGTATTTCCTAACATACACATATTTGGCTAAGAGCCATATATTTCCTGATGCAAGTCTTTTAACTGGTTATGGTGGCAGGTAAATTCGGACAGTTACCAAAGGTCTCTGACAATCCATTGCCTATATTTTTCTGAGTTCAATCTGCAGGCAGAAGCAATCTGTTCAGCAAATCGGAGCGCTTGTCTTGTTGATATTTGCTGCTGTTCTCCTAAGCATTGGTGAAGGCTCCGGGAAAGGCTCTAGTGGCAGTGACTCCGATCAGATTTTATTTCAGGGTATTATTCCTGTTTTGGTTGCTTCTGTACTCTCGGGCCTAGCTTCTTCTCTCTGTCAGTGGGCTTCTCAGGTTAGTCTTCTTTATTAACTCGGAGTTGAGGGGTCATTACGCTGTCTTAATGCCTCTCTTCCACTTCTGTTTTCCTTTCGTTTCAGGTGAAAAAACATAGCTCATACCTGATGACTGTAGAAATGTCAGTTGTTGGAAGCCTCTGCTTGCTGGCAAGTACCTACAAGTCTCCAGATGGAGAACAGATCAGAAAGCATGGTTTCTTTTATGGATGGACTGCAGTGACTCTGGTAATGGTCCTCGAAAATCATTTGATATTTTTTCTTAGAGTAGAGCAGGGGTATGATTGCTTGACCATTAGAGTGGTCTACTTGGGCATACTAATAGTAATGATGAAGCACATGAGCAGGAGCAATGGACTGCAAAGTAGAATATTTAGACAAAAACTAACAAAATGAGATTGTTGAAGCCTTTTGGTCTATAGATGGTTATGATTATTTTGGTTGACTTTTGTATTTGTGTTACTGGAGGCCACGAGGGTTGGCAGAGGTTGGATACTTGGATAGGGTCAGTTTCCATAAAATGAAATTGGGACATCATTTTTCACACACTGCCCTTCTATTTGTAGGGAGGGTAAAACCACCCACCAGCCAGCAAGGTCGGTTCATCGTAGGTTAGTTGAATAGACCAAATTGACATAGGAATATTATGGATAAATCCAGAAGAATAGTTATCCTTGGATTTTGAAGAAAAAGAAATGAAGATTGTCTTTGGACATAGAAATATCAAACATTCATGCTTCTATGTTCTATCACATTCTGGAGCGTGGAAGGAAACCTGACTGCCCATGTAGTCAATCTTATAGTACCCTAGATTTCCTTTTTTGCTGTAACATTTGCTGCTTTCCACATAATCGAGGTGAAAGCATGGTGCACATTTTTCCTTCAACTAGCATCATGATAAGTTGATTTTTTTTTTTTTTAATCTTTACTGCTTCCACGATTAACATTTGTTGTCTTTCAGATGTTGGTTGTTAGATCATCTTTTTAAATTGTTTTGGCCTTTGTTTTTGTTGATCATTTTCATTATCCATCTGAAGTTCAGCATTATGTTAGTCCTTTATTTAAGATATATATAAAGGCATAAATCCTGGACTATAGAATCTCATTTAAGATCCTAGGTTAGAAGGCTGTGCAGTATGTAGTGTTTCTTTCCTAAAGATTTCACAGGTGGCAATTTCTTGTTTGCGATAAATATATGTTTTAGGGGGAAAACCTGAAATTTAGTTGGCTAAGCTAAATTTGGAAGTTAACCTTATTGTTGAATCATGTTATGATCCTAATGAGATGGTAAGGGAAGAGGTTGAAAGTTTAAGGCTCAAGTTGCATGGTATTATAGAGTTGTAATTCCCTTTCTGACATGTTTTTCATGACTCTTTGATATTCGGTAGACAACAATTTCAGATGTGCCTTAGAATTCTTGAAATCAACTTCTGTTAACCATGAAAACATGGTTGGTTGTATGGCTTGTGAACTTTTATAGCTAAAACGTTTTTTGATTTGTCTCATGCCATTTTTTGCATCATCGAGTAGGGTATGATATGGGGTGTTGTGTCCTTGATCTCTATTCTGCCTAATTAGTCTCTGTTTTGTCTCAGATACCGGTCCTTACGAATGCTGTTGGTGGCATCCTTGTTGGACTCGTTACTGCCCATGCTGGTGGCGTTCGAAAGGCAAGTAGAATTTTTTGTAAATAGAGGAATTCTGAGGTTGTGATGAGAGAAAGAATGTGGGTTTCTCCTGTCCTAACAAGTGCCCGATCAGATAGGCCTCTCTTACATTCTCTTGGACAGTTGAACAATTAGCAATCCAAGGAAAAAGAAAAAGTCTGATGGACTGGATCATTGTAGATTTCAAATTTCATCTTGATTGGGCCTAGCATAAGAGCAAGAGACATTTCTTCCCGCCTTGACACAAATCATACTCCTATGATAAACAATGTCGCACACAATTCTTCCATCTCTCTCATTCATCTTGTGTATATGTATGCAGGGATTTGTCATTGTTTCAGCACTACTGGTAACAGCTATACTGCAATTTATTTTCGACGGAAGACCACCTTCGATGTACTGTCTTTTGGCGCTGCCACTTGTGATTAGCAGCATTTCTGTTTACCAGAAATACCCTTACAAGGTTAAGAAAACATAATCCGAATATATTTATCGCCATTGGGAAAGGATGTGTACCTTTGATTCAGATTTTGGTTTACGATGACATCTGTCGAAGGGAGTTCAGCCGCTATCAGCAGTTCATCACCATCAATCAAACAGGAGTAGTGTTTCAGGCACAATTCTACATGAAGAGATTTAAGCAAAACTGTGGTTTAAGTAGTACTTTATAACACACGTTTAAGCACGCAAAACTGGTGGTCTAACCACATACTCATAGACCACGGTTTTTGGAGTTTTTAAATATAGTTTATAACTGTGGTCTAAAGCCTTTTTCGTATAGTGGTGTTTGCTCAACCACCACACTTACTTTAAATGAATACAGTGATGTTGATTTGGTGATTGTCCTTACAACGTCACCAATCAAGGAGTGGTACTTTAGTGATCGAAATGCGGTTATAGTTTCACATTTAAGTTTTGAGTTAGAATAATACTGAGGTCTCGCTATTGCCACGGTTGAAATTGCATCCCTTTTACATTTTCTTTCACCACCAATTACTTGTAGTGTGATAGTTGAGATACACTTCTAACCTTGTGTTTCATACATACGTGAGACATATTGAGTTGGACAAATGATTTAACTTGATTTTTTAAAGCATTGTCGAAGCAAAGGTGTGAAGCTTAGGAATCAATAATGGTGTTTTTCATTTCACGCTTTTAAGGGTAAAAATAGACTCATGAATTCATGCATTTAACCCACGAAAAGTCTTATTTTCTTTCTTTTCTAACGATACCCACATAGAGTTTCATCTCCATGCTACCTATTTTTTAAATTAGTGAAACATTTTTTATCTTCTTCATTCAGCCATCTCTTTTAATTATGATAGGAGAAGGGAGATAATATTTTACCAACTTGAAAAATGAATGGATATAATATCATTTCATTTAGAGACTATAACTTGTTGTAGGAGAATTAAATTTATGGAGAAGATTTACAAATGTATATGAGTGGGAGTTTTCCAGAGGGAGTAGAACTCTTGAAGATCAAAATTAGCAACAACAAACACAGGGCCCTAACACAAATTCCATGCATATATATGTGCGTGCATGGAGTACAACATGCATGGGACACTAACCACGTGATGTCTTAAGAAGTAATTAGGTCTCGACATCGAGCTATAAAAACTATCCCCGTGATGTCCGGATATTCAAATGATGGTGTTGAGACATCTTGGACGGTAAGACATGTGCGAGACAAATTAAACCATTGCACTTGTACTTTGTACTCACACAGATAGAAACGTCTGGTACACTACTAGCTTGTGCAAATTTTTAGCACCACACCTTTTTTTTTCTTTTTTTAAAAAAAAAAAAAAAAACACCCATACTACTAGGGAGGGAGAGGGGTTCAGCACAGACCTGGGGTTCAGCATAGACCTAAGGTTGAAAGTTGGACAGGTTACATTGGGGTTGGTGACATGGTGTTTTGATGAAGCCTAATTACCCAAGGTTTATATATAAACCTCAAACCTAACCCAAAGATCAGTATAAACCTAGGGCTAGCTAAAAAGTTGGATAGACTAAGTTAGGGTCAGGGGAGGAACCAAAAAGTTCATATTGAGAATTTCACCTCTGAATTATTGTTGAAAAATATTAAGTCTCTGGGAATCCAATTCAAAAATTAATTGGCATTATATATTAGATTTGCAAGGCTCTTGTATCCCACGTGGAACTATTCTCAACAAAAAATAATTATTTGTCACGTTTTTAAGTTAGTGGACTCCAATTTCATGAAATTTAAATTGCAAACAAAGAGCAGAATTTGTATTGTTTTCATGAAATTAATCTAATTTCGTGAAAATTAAGGACAATCAAACCACAGCCTCAGATGAAATATTTTTTCTAAAAAAACTTATAATTTGCTTATAAACCTTAAGGTCCTTAACTCTAACCACCTCTGATGAGGAATTCTCAAATCTTAACCCAACCCAATCCAAAATGGAAATTTGATCCAAACTTCTTCAAATTAATTGGGCAGTTTTAATTGGGTTTATATTTTGGTTAATAGGTCAATTATATTTACGAAATATGAGTCAGATACCCTTAAATGGGAACAAATATAACGGAGAGGACAAACTTTTTCTTTATACACGGACAGTCATCAGCTCATATTAGCGCGGTGCAAAAAGATAGAAAAATCATTTGTTGAATAACAGCGGTGTACGCTAGCAAACCCCTTTTAATTAACATAAAAATGATTGTAACTTTCAAAATATAAATCGAATTTGAACAAAATTTATACCGCTGGAAAGAATTTTTAAAGATCTTTAAAACAAGATCAAACATGAATACCAAATTCAAGAAAAAAAACCCAAAAAAACCCATTTACGAAGCTATAAAAACCCAAATTGTATGCAAATTACAACTTGCATAGTTTTTTGACTATGCAAACACAATTTTTTAGTCTTTTCTACTATGCAATCTTTTTATACAGAGGCTTAACAATGTGCAGATGATCAAAGTATACAAAAATAACGTATGCAAATTACAACTTGCATATGCAAGCTATAATTTGTATAGGTTTTTAACTATGCAAATGCAGTTTCGAGGTTTCTTTTATTATGCAATCTGTTTATATAGAGGCTTAGAAAAGTGTTGATGCTCAAAAGTATGCACAATAGCCTATGCAAATTATAACTTACATAAATTTTGAGTTTTTTTAATTATGAAATATGTTTTCATAGTTGAGTTACGAAGGATTTTTTTTTTTTTTTTAGAATTTGATATTGTTGTCTGGTCTCATTTTGAAGATCTTGAAAAATGCTTTCCAAAAATATAAATTTTGTCAAAATTCAATATGTAGATTAAAAGTTATTTTCTCTCTCTGCCATGTCACCACTCCCCACAAAATAAAAACAGTTAGAGTTTACACTTTAAATAGAACTAAGGGTAATTTAGGTATAAAAATATGTTAGTTTTAAAACAAAAAATCAAAACAAGCCCTGCGTTTATAAAATGCCAGAAAGGAGGACGAACCTTATAAAACAAAAAGTGCCCTTCCTCTCCATGAAACATGTATAATCGGGGCTTCTAGCCCAATTTTATGTTATATTTAATGTATCTTTCTTTTTCTTATTATGATCACTTTAATTATTTGTTACGTAAAGCGTAACACCCCACTTTTTAAATCTTATAATTTAACTCAAATCATTAGACTTGAAAAGAAAAGTATTAGAAGGATACGTAATAATAGGCATTGTAAGAACAAAAATTGATAGTTCTTTTTCTCTATTCCATAAAATTCAACCATAATAGGTCAATAAAATTAACTTAAAAGAGTAGTTAAATGTTAATTCATGGTTAACTAGGTTTGAATAAACTAAATCAAAAGGTTTATGCAAACTAATAGGTGTTTTAGACATATAGTAATCTGTCCAGAATCTGCATCAGGTCTATTGTTTTGTACATAAATAATTCATCTTAAATCATTTTTAATTCATTCCAAAACTAAACGAAAATAGACAAACAGATCTAAATATTATAGAAGAAAGTTTTTTAATTTGGAAATCATAACATACTGTAAAATCAACTGTAACAGGGTCCATCTGCACTGACAGTAGAAATTCAGTAACGTGATATGATGTTTTACCCTATTAAAACTAGACCATAAGTGATTCAAAAATTATGAAATTTTAGGAGAAAATAACATAGTTTATTATGAAAATAATACAACTGACGGAACATCATTCCGATCTCAGAATTAAGATAAACAATTCAAAAATCATAGTACTATCAGATTTTAAGTTCAAAACCAAACTTGAAAAATTACATTTCCAACATATAAAACCATTCTCCAAACCAAAATAAAACTTAAAGCATCCCATAATCCATGTGATATAGTACATAAAGTAGTGTGATCAAATAAATTAAGCACACCTACAAATTATGCTAGAAAGTAAGTTTTTTCACGATCGTCAATTTCACGATCTGCGCTCCAACACCCTCCTCGAACTCTGTGGGGGAAAAATTATCGGGGTGAGCAAGCTCAGTAGGAAACTAACCAAAAATAATAGATACAAACATGTATGAATGAGAAAACATATTTAAAAATGCAACAACACATATGTAACAACAGAAACTACGATTTTCAGTTAAAAGCGTTGCTGAAAACTCTACAGTGTGACTAAAATGTCACAAAACCATTGCTGTTTGTGTTTTCTAGGGCCTTTTAGCCACGTTTTTATTTATGTACGAACTGTCACAAATATCAGATTAATGTTTTTAATTAATCTTACCAGTCAGGGCTTGTTCCGGTGAGCCAACCACGATT